>CM035140.1:142670438-142871830 GCA_020205605.1 Panax ginseng | reverse complement strand
TCCCTTCTTTTCATGTCACATTTTATTGTTTTGCCTATCTATTTATATTTTGTTTCTATTTTCATATCTGGTACTTGCGTCGTATGGGGATTTGGATTTGGAGTAGTAGAAATCTGAATCTGTGGCATGTTCCTGATATCTCTGATAATTAAAACATATTAAGGCATGAACGTCCTTCCCTGTTAAATTAGTTTTGACCATGTATTTTTTTTCCATGTTTGGCGGCCCATAGGAATGGTTGATCAATGTTTGACATTTTTGATTGCCTATGCATTCTGGCTTTATCTCATCTACTCCTTTCCATATGGTCTCTCTCAGGAACAAGGTCACAATAGCTACATCTGGTGCCATCCCTCCTCTTGTGGAGCTCCTGAAATTCCAGAGCGGCAACTTAAGAGAATTAGCAACTGCTGCTATTTTGACACTGTCATCTGCTCCAATCAACAAGCCAACAATAGCATCTTCTGGAGCTGCACCTCTTCTAGTGCAGATCCTTAGCTCTGGAAGTGTTCAGGGAAGAGTTGATGCTGTCACAGCCCTCCACAATCTCTTCACCTGTGAAGAAGACCCTGCTCTGGTTCTTGATGCTAGAGCAGTTCGTCCTCTCATTAACCTCCTCAAAGAATGCAAGAAATACTCCAAGTTCGCTGAGAAAACTACCGCGCTACTTGAAAGCCTTTCAATGTCCGAGGAAGGAAGAACAGCGATCACCGATGCAGATGGTGGGATACTAACCCTAGTAGAGACGGTCGAAGATGGGTCCCTTGTTAGCACCGAACATGCAGTTGGAGCTTTGCTCACATTGTGCAGGAGCTGCAGAGATAAATACCGCGAACTCATTCTCAAAGAAGGTGCAATACCAGGCCTGTTAAGGCTAACTGTAGAGGGCACACCTGAAGCTCAGGATCGAGCTCGGACACTTCTCGACTTGCTAAGAGACTCTCCTCCTGAGAAGAGACTAGCTTCCGCTGTTTTGGAGAGAATTGTTTATGACATTGCAGCACGGGGCGACGGATCAGATAAAGCTGTTGAAAGTGCCAAGAGATTATTGCAAGACATGGTTCAGAGAAGTATGGAGCTGAGCATGAGGCGCATCCAGCTCAGGGCTGCATCTTGTACTCCTTCGGAGGTTCCATCTGTTTGAGGGATTCTTCTTGATTCAACTAGCCATCAGCTGCATAACTTTAGTACACTGATAACTGACTAGTACTTTTAGGGACCTGTGAGGTGATTTTTGTGAGCATTGTTTCAACTTTTATTTAACATGCATGTTGTAAAAGGTTTTTACATGTATATTTTGTTTTCTTAATTTTAGCAGTAGAGAGCCAAGGGTGGAATATACTACTCCATTTACTCACCGGCTTAGCTGTTATTACCTGCAGATAATGATTGTTTCTTTTGTCTAAGGAGACAAAAATTCAATATTTGGACATGAAATTGCCATGAGAACAAAAATTTCAAATGTCGATCAACCATTCCGATGGGCAGGGCAGGGCAGGGCAGGGCAGGGCAGGGGTTTTCTCAGCATGAAATTTATCAAATTATTTTTTAATTTAAGCTTCACAATTTACACAAATGAACGGTGAATATAGTAGTAGATAGTTGATGATATTAAGACAAATCTTAAAAAAAATAATTAAACTATTGAAATTTTGTTGAAAAATTCACACATTTATCAAATCTATTTAATAAAATACAAATGATTTTGAATTTCCCGATCACTCAATAAATTATCTGGGCCGTTCAAAGTTTGAGATAAATTCCACCGTCCATACAGTATCAGAGGCACGGGACCCAACTAGTAGTAAAAAAAATGTCGAATTACTTTTAATTTAGAATAATTATATTACTAATATTATAAATTAATTAATAAGGAAACGGTCCAATTTTAAATCTTAATCAATTAATGTGAATAAGTCGGACTTCACACACCCAAGCAAGATTTTTAAACAGAATTGATAGTCGAAATTCACTAGTCCAAATACGATTTTTAAATTAAATTGATATTTTTTACAAATAAAATATAAATAATAAGTCGTTCACAAAATTTGGTTGTAATTGAAAAATGTGGGGTATGTAGGTGTAGGGGTAGGGGTGTAAATGAACCGAGTTGAATTGATTGAATTGTTCAGATTTGTTTTATAAAATTTATCGGATGCGAAATAAGGTTTGATTGAAACTCGTTTAGTTACCGAGTCGAGCACGATATTGAATCGAGCCCGAACAATTTGAACTTTTCAAGCGAATATGATCAGAGTATCAATAAAAAATTATAATTTAAATAAATTAGAAAAATTTATTAAATATTAAAATTTATTCATATTTAAATCATTTATATTTTGAGTCGAGCAGCTAATACAAATCTAAGGTTGTGTTTGATAAACCTGAAAATTAAGATCTGAATGATTATGATGTCTTTATAAATTAGATCATCTGAATGGTTACGAGGTCTGAATCTAAAAAATTATTTGATAACTAAATAGTAAGTTGTCTCTTAATGACACTATTTTACCATTTTAAAGGGTAAAATTTTATTTAATAATTTTAAATATTCAATTTAATAAAAATGAGTGCATAATATTGTTGAATATATTTATATATAAAAAAATTTCATTAAGAGGTACCTCTTAATTATTAACATTTTATTTTCTGTTTTACCGATTAAAAGGCATTGAGAGGTAATAAAAAAAATAAACAGTATCATGTCTCTTAACGAATAAGAGACAATCTATTAAGACACAATAAGATGTAAACAAACCACACATAAGTCGAACGGGTTGGGGGGTTTCTTAATCGACTTGGTATGATGAATAAGGTAATCTTTTTTTTTTTTAAATCATAATTATGAGAAAAAAAAATAAAAAATAATAGAGCAAGTTTGAACAAAAAACTGTAAAAAAAAGTATATTTTTTATTGAAAAAATACTGTAATTTTTTTTCCTCATAATTGTGATAAAAAAAACAAAAAATAAAATAAAATAAATTAACACTGTGTACCGGACGTTAGTCCGGTACATTTGCACCGGACCGCCCCCCAATTTTCTTATTACAACCTTAGCTATACGCCGCCTAAATCCCCTCCTCGTCCACGTAATGCAATTTCCCACGTGGGCACATCGCAGTACACCATTCATAAACTGTAACCGTGCATTATAGCAAAAATCCTTATAGTTAACAATCATCACATTTGAGTTTTGACCCCCACTTCATTGAAAATTCTGTTAGGGCAAAGCTCACACCACTGTAGAGAGAGAGAGAACAGAGGGGATGCTGATGAATTCCTCCATTGCTGCTTCTGCATAAATCCTCGAACGTTTAAGGTATGATGAATCTATAGCTACAGATCCTTGTATATATAATCTTCTCAAATAAGTGCCGTTTTACTCACAGTTCTTAGCTCAATTTCAGATCTAAGAAAACCCCTAGAATTACATATATCATTGATAGATTTATACCTTCATTGTTGCTAATTTGTTCCACTTTTCTGTAATTCTATCATAATAATAAACCCTAATCTGGTTGTAATTGAAAAATGTGGGGTCGGTCTGCATTATCTCGGACCGGGAGTTTCCGGGCTGAGAACTTGGGTCAAAATGCCCTTGCAATGATCGGAAATCTTTGTTTCAGCATGTTTGTAATTGGAGTTTTGATTTTCACTATAATTGCCGCAACTTATGAACCCGAAGACCCATTGTTTCGTCCCTCAAGCAAGATCACAACTTTCCTCACATCAAACTCAAATGCCACTTTTATATCTGATAGTACTGTTGTTAGGACGGGTGAGGACTTTATGGTCCCGAATCAGACCACATTTGCCGCTTTTATAAATGTTACTGATGTTGATTTGGGGACGCCTGAAAGGGAAGATCTGGATGTTGAACAAACTGCAACATTTGATTGTGAGGCTGAAATTGGTAAACCCATTGATTGTACTGACCCGGAAGTTTTTCATTTGATGATGACGACTGCTATAGAACAGTTTAAGGATATACATTTTTACCGGTTTGGCAAACCAATTCGCGGGTGGAATGACAGCTCTTGCCATATGGCGTGGCGGTTTAGACCAAAAGAAGGCAAGACTGCTGCGTTTTATAAGGATTATCGTAGTTTTGCGATTGCTAGGTCCGATAATTGTACTCTAAGCGTGGTGAGGATTGGGGACTATCATTCGGGAGGGAATGCCAGGAAGAGGAAGAAGAATCAGAAACCTGGTTTTGAGAAGCCACAACCTAATCAAGAGCAGCAGGGTGTTCTCCTTCCTGTTTTTGGGGAAGCTGCGAATGACACACTTCCTGTGGTTGAATCGGAAGAGTCGTTCAGTCGAGGGAAGTACTTACTTTACACTGGGGGTGGAGAGAAATGCAAGAGCATGGATCATTATCTGTGGAGTTTCATGTGTGCTTTGGGCGAGGCTCAATATTTGAACAGGACACTAGTAATGGATTTGAGTATTTGCTTGTCTTCAGTTTACACTTCCTCAGGTCAAGATGAAGAAGGGAAGGATTTCAGATTTTACTTTGATTTTGAGCATTTGAAGGATTCAGCTTCTGTGTTGGACCAGACTCAATTTTGGGTGGATTGGAACAAATGGCACCAGAAAGATGGATTAGCTCTCTACCTTGTGGAGGACTTTAGGGTCACGCCGATGAAGCTAGCTGGGTTGAAAGATACTCTAGTCATGAGGAAGTTTGGCTCAGTGGAGCCAGATAGTTACTGGTACAGGGTGTGTGAAGGAGAGGCGGAGTCTGTTATTCTACGGCCCTGGCACATGATATGGAAATCCAAACGGTTGATGGATATAGTGTCGGCAATTGCTACGAAGTTGAATTGGGATTTTGACTCTGTTCATGTTGTTAGAGGGGAGAAGGCAAAAAACAGGGAGCTTTGGCCTAATCTTGCGTCAGATACTTCACCTGAAGCACTCATATCGACCTTGCAAGAGAAAGTTGATGACGGTAGGAACCTGTATATTGCAACAGATGAACCAGACACATCCTTTTTTGACCCTTTAAAGGACAAGTATTCCACTCATTTTCTTGATGAATACAAAGATCTTTGGGATGAAAATAGCGAGTGGTATTCTGAGACGACGAAGCTCAACAGTGGGGTTCCGGTTGAATTTGATGGTTACATGATGGCATCTGTTGATACGGAAGTTTTCTTGAGGGGAAAAAGGCAGATTGAGACGTTCAATGAACTTACCAGGGACTGTAAGGATGGTGTTAATACCTGCAGTTCGGCCACTTGATCGCTGTACTTGAGGGTTGAGACCCTGATACTGCTAGATATGGAATTCCTCATGTGTATCGCTAGGTAATACTGCGCTGTTTTTGATAAATTTTTTATCTTAGTCGGTAGCTTAGCATTTGTGCAAGTCTTGTATCAAAGATAATAACAATGTTGTGCTGCTTGGTTTGAATTCACAAGTCATATCTGTGCTTGGTATGCTGTTTCATTTAATTCTCTTGTTCCCACCTGTTAAGCATCTGCTCATGGTTTTATGTTTGGTTGTGGTTGTTGGTGGATGGTGTGATGGAATGAAAATCAAGAAATGAATTGAATTTTTTTTTATTTATTTATCCGTCAAAATAATTACCAAACACACTAATTTTCATTTCATTCTTTTAATCCAATGGTAACATCACATACCATTGGAAGCATTTTTGTGTCGTCCGAGAAATGGTTTTAAATACTCCATGATGTATCAGTGGGTGTGGTGCATGCATTGTGGGATCCCATTAGTCACGTCCCGTGGAGATCGAACAAAATTATCAGGCCTAGTCAATCGTAACTCGTACGTTTGGTGATGATGGGGTGATCAATCTATTATCTACCTCCCCCATGTTCTTTTGACATATGCAGTAATTTATTTTTACCGGTTAATAGAAGCTCGAGTGACCTCTGAGTAAACAAGAGGTTTGACTTGATCACAAAAATGAGTTTTCTATTAAAAGTCAAAAGTTTTTGTGGTTAAAATGGGTGGATTTATGATAACCTCATAATCTAAACTGAAAACACTTAAATTGGGGTACAGATTGTTTCAAGAAATTAACCTCCTAAATTATACAAAATTATTTTTCTCTTTCTATCTCCTTTCATTCCATCAAGGAAGATTGAAGGAGAGGAAAGGAAAATTAACCTTGAAAACAAAAATCATCATCTCAGGTATATAATTCTGCACTCTATTTCATAATAATGCCTAGTCTGATCAATTTATTATATCTCTAAGGTTAATTGGCACATTGTTTATAGGAGATATCCTGACCAAGATTTTACTTATTTATTTTTAAACAGTAGACATGCAGGAGATATATATATATATATATATATATATATATATATATATATATATATATATATATATATATATATATATGTCTTTTGATGTCTGGTTGATGTCATTAAAAAATATTAGTGAAATTAAAAAATATTTATGAAATCATTAATTACTACAATTTAATAACTCAAATCACCCTTGGCATGAAAGGTAGAAAGATAATGAAAGAATCATTCTTTCATCAGCCTCAGAAAATGAAAACTCCATGAGGAAGATAATTAAAAGCCTCTAGAAATTTCGTAGTAGTAGTAGTAGTAGTTATATATATTTAAATTAGTTGATGAATTTTTCAAGGCAGGATTCCTAACAATGGCTGAAGAACCCAGGACGACGACAGAAGTAGTACCTGAGAAACCAGTGCTGGCGCATGTACGACTGAAGACGACGGATTTTTCATCACAATATCATCCTCCATCAACCGATTCAACCGTGCAAAAAGCAAGCAGCTTAAAGTCCAACTGCTTGTGCTCACCAACCACCCATGCTGGTTCTTTCAGGTGCAGGTACCACAGGAACCCACTGTCCCGCAGCAGCCTCTCTGTCGGCTCCAAGCTCTCCGACCTACCCAATGGATTGCACGCTTAGTACCCTAAACTCAAATCAATCCAACGACTCTGAATTATATTATACTCATGTGTAATATGACATAATAATTAACATATATATGCTCTGCTCTGCTTTCATTCTTAAATATTATTATGTACATTTATTTTCTTCTCTTCTTTCACTCTTAACTACTTTTAAATATGATGTCGACTTGTGTATTTTATGGATTGCAGCATATTTTGTAAATCTGTTCCTTAATTGGTTCTTTTTTTTTTTTTATATATATATATATATATATATATATATATATATATATATATATATATATATATATATCTGTGGTTCTACACTATGCTTTCCTTTCTTCTCAAGTTCCTCAATATATTTCTCACAAGCATAAAACACTAGAAGAAACATTACATTTATATGTACAATATAACTTCTGTTTTCACCAAGACTTCATGAGGCATCTAAAAACGCTGGCACGAAAATATAGATACAAAACTACGCCAGATCTAGATATAGACTATGTACACACTACTAAGCTGTACAACAGAAACTTGCTCAAGATGCATCTCATCTGGAGCCGCTCACATTGGGCAAGTATCTTCTACTTCTACGGGAATCATGTGCTTCCTGCAATTAGGGCAGGTGACATTCCGATACTTCAACCACTTTTCCAGGCACAATCTATGGAAAACATGCCCGCAAGATAGGTGGTTAATCACTGCCTCTGGTTTGAAATCTGTCAAGCAAACAGAGCAGTCATGCTCGAGCTGCTTATGGCTTTCAAGTGACTCGTACCGAATAGCTGGTATCCGGCTTCGGAACTCTTCTAAAGAGGTTTCTGGGTAACTTCCACGGTATCCAGACAAGTTTGTGGGGCTCTCAGGGCTATATTCTTCCCATGATAAGATATGAATACCTACTATGCCAAGGATAAACCCGACTATTTCCTTCATAGTAGAGATGGATTTGGCTGTGTTAACCAGAATTATGCATAGCATTCCGGCATCAGCTGGATATGGGTATGATGAGAGACCCATCTTTGATTCGAAACCTAAATAGAAGAAATGGAAGCTTTAAATATTTAGCCAAATGAGATAAAGAATAAAGAGACAGAAAGAATAATAGCCACAAATGCAATGAAGTTGGAAATTATTTTGGTGTTTTTGTGTCAGAAAAGTTCAACATTTATAGGAAACCACATAATAGAAAATGGAAAAAGGGCTTTTCAAAATCTTTTTGTTCTTAAGTTGACGATATTTCAATTATGTTAGTTTACCATAAACAACAAGTAAGCACTAGTTAAGTTTGTTTCAGAAAATGTTCTAAACACTACTGTCTGGAGCTTATTTTTTTCTAAATACACAAAGAAGATGGTTTCTAATTCTTTGTTGTGTTTTCTAGTCCCGAAAAGCAAGAGAGGCAAACAGCCACTTCTACCATGTTTTCATAATGAAAACAAAAGAGGTGAAGAAAAATGTTCCTTCAACAAAAGAGGCAAATAAAAATGTTCCTTCAACAAAAGTAAACTTTGCCTTCTGTGACTATGTTTTGCATGTTTTTTTTTCTTTCAAGTTTATATTTTTCAAAATCAAATGAAATTTCTTAGAACAACATACATCATAAGTCATAACAAAACAGAAGGACATGTCTTGTGAATAACTGACTGCAACATTAATTTATAGTAGAACAAATTCTCTTATCAAATCAAAAAACCAAGCAATTATATTACAAACTACCTTGTATGTAGAATCAGAACTGTTGAAGTGCGTAATTAGTTGTAGTGGAATCCTTGAAAAGATCACAAACACAATGTTTCTGCAAAGAAGTTACAATAATCAGTCCAATAAACATAAGAAAGAACATGTGTACAACTAAAGATGAACTGGAAAAAAGAGCTTCTTGTTTGTTAATATTCCATTTAGCTTGAAATGAGCATATGGAACAGACTGAGTGAAGCAGTACTGTAAGTAATTCCAGGACCTAATGTATGCAAAGACCCAACACTAGAGACCTGGCCTAATTGGATTATATATTTGGTAAAAAATTTAATATAAACTTTGAATAGTTAGAGCTTCTGTATCATCCCAAAATGAAGAAGAGATCCAACCCACAAACTTTATTTTCCTTATATTTCAACAACAAAAAAGTAAAAAAGCAATTTCTCCAAATATAGAAACCAATTTATCAATTGAAAAGACTTCTTCTTTCCCACTTCCCCAGCCGTCTTGCTATTCCCATTAATAAACATCCAATACATATACATAAATCAGGGGTTCATCAAGTTGAGAAAAACTGATAAAAAATTTGAACAAACACACATCTAAATTTGTAAGAATATCTTCTTCGATGCATATAAAATTCCCAGGCTAAAAACGATTTGAAATGAGAAGATCCAAGTAAAAATCATCAAATGAAACACGCGAATAGGGTCACAATAAAATGATCAAAATCAGCCAAAAGTGGATGTAAAAGTAGACTAAAAAGAGGAAACAGAAGATCAAAATACCAATATTACTGATTGAACATAGAACCCACTACTTATAAACCATAAGCATACACAATTTCAAAGAAAAACAAATTGGGATTTGAGATCTGAAACAGATAAAAAGTCCTTTGCCACTAAAGTACACCAAAAAGGGTAATTTCCAGTTCTGAAGAGCAAAATTAACCACTACTTCGTGAAACAAACTGCAAAAAGAGCATCATAAGGAGAGACACTTACTGGGTTAGCTTCAAAATGGAGTTAATGGTAAG
This sequence comes from Panax ginseng, assembly GCA_020205605.1. NCBI lineage: Eukaryota > Viridiplantae > Streptophyta > Magnoliopsida > Apiales > Araliaceae > Panax > Panax ginseng. The sequence goes on along the minus strand of CM035140.1, from coordinate 142,862,184 downwards.
AAAGGAAGAATTTGGAGAGAACTGGGAGAGAGAAAGAGATTCAGAAAAAGGGGGGGATTTAACAGAAAGAAAGGGAGGGTAGGTTCATAGCATATTATCCCAAGGCAAGGTGAGAGAATGAGACAGAGGCGATAATGGGTTGATGATGGATGTTCCCTTTCTATCGGCTAAAAGGGTATTACAAATTTACAATCTCGTTATCGACTAGTATTAAATATTAAATTAAATTTTAAAAATATGTAATTGACATACTAATTTTTTTTAAAATTACTAATTTGACTATTCTGTTAAATTTGTTCGACGGACGTCAACTCTTATTTACGTATCTATGCAAACAAAATACAAAAATCAAATTCATTATTGACTTGATAAAACAAAAATAAAAACAAAAAAATTATTAGAATAATACAAAAGTACAAAACATTTATTAGAATAATACAAAATTATAAAATCAATTTCGAGGTGGCAAAGACCTGATCACAGAGGACTCTTTCTCCGTTGAACAGCGTATCCATGGCGACCTTCAAAGCATTCAACCAATTTTTTCTTATGATCTCCAAAACCTCCCAATCCATCTTATGAATCTTACTAGAAATCATTTTGTCAACTCCAAGCTGATATATAGCTTCATCGAAGATCGATTTACGCATAGACTTGTATATTGTGACACATTTTTTTTCATAACCGGATGAAATCATACAATCCGCTATCAATTTCAAATCAATCATAGCAATTCTCGAGACAAGTTCCACTTCAGAAATGGAGTCGTCGGCGATTCAAATTTCATCTTCACCGTTATCGTCGTCAAAATCTGACATACTAGACATAGTGGATGCATGTGAGGTGGGTGAGGATCGAACAGAGATAGATTTAGGATCCACATGAGCTCGCTTGGTGGACAAAATCTGGTAAATCTCCTTCTGGATTCTCTTCATTGCCATTTTCATTAATTTGTTCAGACCCAGACCTGCTAATAAATCTTTGACTTCCGTTTGTGAAATGAATTCAAATACAACTTTTTTTAATACAAGTAAAAAACACAAAAATAAAAAATAACATGGATCGTTACTACTTGGATAAACGACAAAAAACATAAACTATGGTCGAGTTTGAATACAAATATTGTCTTTATCTTGTCCAGAGATTATACAAACTCAAAAGGAGTCCTCATTAATTATTATCACACTATTTCACGTATAATAGACAAAACATGAGGACTACTAATGCTATCCTCTCGACCATCACTCCGCTATCCCCTCGACTCGCTTCCACTGCCTCACCTATATTCTCATTTCTCAAGAGAATGTTGAAAAAAAAAGGTGAGCTCAACTAGCCCAAAGAAGAAATATTATGACTAAGATAATGCGTAATAAATTATCATTAGCCTTCAACAATGTTAAACCGATAAAATACAATAGACATCAAGTTTAATCTGCAATGAACAAGCAATCCATTAAAAGAGTCAAGTAGAGAATAAAATCTACTATCTTTTATGATTTAAAAAGTTTTTCATCACTTTTATCACGAGACTCAAATTTCAATAAATAATCCACATCATTAAATCATCCCCGCACTACATGTGCCAAGGATATTCTTTAAGATTACCACCATTAATTATCCATGCACTACGTGCCAAAGATAATCGTGTTTTCATCAACTGGCCCCGATCATGCCATAAAACAATTCATCTTTGCTCCTCGGGTCAAAGAGAATCCATAGCCATAATCATACCAAAAATCGCCCATCAATGCACTACGCCAATGAGGACTTTTTAATTTTCACATCATTTGTAATATTACTGGCCATGATTATACCCTAATAATCCCTCGGTCATAATCATACCAAGTCCATCTATGCACCACATGTGCCATGTATGACTTTCAACATAATATAAACATGAGGATGATGACAATGATATAAGAATTCAATTAAACAAGTTCAAGAATTAATTTGTCCAGAACCAATAACGCCCAAATTGTCAACACGATATCGCTTTCAGAGAGTAAAATTCAAGAATGCTCGTAAGAATATTTCCATGAAAAGATATCGACGAAGCGTAAATATCAAGGATATTCCACTAATTTCATGGAGTATAAGTCAAAATTTTAATCAACCGAGTATAATAACCGAATGGAATAACAAAAGAAATCACCACGCACGCAGATTTCAGAGATGTATGTGTTATTCCAACAGTAATAAATAACGGAACAAAGTCGTCGTGAAATTCACACCATGTGATGTTCCAAATGTAATAATAAATGCGAATAATAAATGATGGAACCAGTCCCACAGAGATAAAGATGCATATATGATATTTCGGCGTGTAATAATAAAGATTTTAATAATAAAATGGAACCAGTCCCACAGATAAAGATGATGTGATATTCCGGATGTAATAATAAAGATGTAATAATGTAAGAATGTCACCAAGTATAGGTAGTAGCACATATACACAAAGTTATTCCAATGTAACAATAAAGAAATGGAATAACAAAAAGTCTCTTCTTGAATACAAAAGAATAATATCCTTACCGTAAAAAAATAATACTTGATATAAGAAGAAGGAAGAAATAGAAAACTTTTCTTCTATCTCTATAGTCTCTCTCTATAGTTTTTCTCTCAGAGTTCAAAGAATTTGTAAGAAAATAATGAAGGAATGAGCTTCTATTTATAGGAAAATGGAATGCATAAGAATTAATCCATGAACGGTCCAGATTGATTTATTTTAACTGACTACCATATTTAAAGAAAAATCTTTTAAATAAAATATAATATATTCTATTTATATAAAAAGATTTTTACTATGCAAATACTACGCAGCACTATGCAAATACTATGCATAATAAAATATAATATATTCTATTTATGTAATAACTTTAATAAAGTATTCGCTTTTATATAAAAAGATTTTACTATAAAAAAATACTATATAATGTAATATAATATATTCTATTTATGTAATAACTTTAATAAAGTATTCGCTTTTTATATAAAAGATGTTTCTATTATTATAATAATGAATAAAACAAAACTTCTAAATCAACAATAATTGAATCAAATAATGTGAGATACTACGCAAAGAACTATCAGAAAGCAATAATCGAACAAAACCGAGTGACTTCTCACATAAATATCAATAATCAATACCGCAGCGCTACTACGCAACAACGCCAGACATCGCATTTATTTTTACTACCGAAAGTAGTTCAACAAAGATCAACCAGAAAACTTCCGCCGTTATTTTCAATAAAATATTTTTGTCGCTTTTCAATCCGACAATAATTCCGTCAGGGGTCCACTAATGATTGTGTCGTCGCATTTAATATTTCCGCTTAAAACGAATATTCCCCACCAATCGAAATATAATATGACAACTCAGATACTTTTGTAAAATTTATAAATATTACCCACAACTATAACATTATCTCAAATTCACACCATAATATAAAAAAATTATTTCGAGAAAATTAAATTTTATTCATAAAAACTGGGTTTCACAATCTCTCCTCCTTATGGAATTTCGCCTCAAAATTTACGTACGACGCACTCGGTATGCTTAAAAAAGTGAGGATACTCGACTTCATTTCAGATTCTAACTCTCGAGGTATAACCTCGAGTGTTGGATACGATTCTTCTTATCCAAGATTTTAACACGAGATCTCATACGTTAAATCATCCGCTATCTCGTCCGATTCTAAATTAATAATGTGGTTCGGTCATCCACATATTTACGTAACATCGATACGTTTAAAAAACGTTATGAAGCACGCCGACATACTCAAGCAGTAAAACGAGTCTATAAGCCACGCTTCCTACTCAATCGAGGATTTCAAATGGGCCAATTAAATCGAGGGTTGAGATTTCTCTTCAAAGAACTCTCGCTTCTAATAATAACGCCTCTCGAACCTTCTTCTTCACATTCATCGATTCGTATGTAGTTTGAAATGCTTTTTAACTTTATCGATTAAAGTCGATTTTACTCAGATATTCGTTATCTTCACGTGGGTCCCTAGAGTCTTTAACTCTATCTTCATCATTTGCAAGTTATACTTAAATGAGTCTTCAGGTTAACAACATCGCACTTGTAGAACGACATACGATCTTCTACTCAACACGCCACTACTACCACGCTCGCTTCTTCCACGATGATATTGAATAAGACGATCGTAATCTTCAACATTTCGAGTCAACGCCTTTTTTCATGCATGTTACGCTCATTTTAGTCAAGAAATATTTTGAGGGTTTAAGAAATGGGTTTTGTATCGGGTCAATACAAAATTCGATTTCACGCTCTGGGGTAGGCTAAGAAGTCTTCAGAATACGCCAAGAGATTTATTAATGATAGAAATATCATTCAAAATCAGTTATTCTCATCCAAGACTTTGATAAGACGTCACATCGATACCAATCGTGACTTCTATCCCTTAACCTAGATAAGACCTCACAATGATACCTATCAACTTGTCATCATCATTCACGACGCCGCCATGTAAAGTCCGCTTTCAGCATTCCACACAAGGAAGTCATCAACAAAAGGATCGGGGCTCTTTACTTATGGCTCGATATGACAATGATTGAATTTAGTGGTTTGGTTGCTTGAATTCGCATAATAGGTTGGTTAGAATATGAAAGCTAACAACCTTTTAAAAAACATGATGAGTAGTTAACCAATCGCTTCAAAAAAAAAAATCACATCAAAGGCAAGTATTTTCAAAGAGATAAGATCGACAGTAACGTGAAAGTGTCGATTTGAATCAAACAAGATTTATAAAAAATGGAGGTAACGAAGGTTTCTCCCAATGGAGTTTCAATAGATAAATCAAAGTTTAACTTCTCCTGAGTTAAGTACAAACATCGAACACAACTAGTGAAATAAAAGAGTGAGTAGAACCCCAGATTCAACACTCAGATAGACTTCAGAAGAGCTTATGATTAACTTACCCGTGATAATTTTATTCGTGTTCCTCGTCACGAGAAAAAAAAATGCTCTCTTAAACACCCGGGCTTTGGCTTTGTCTCCGGGACATCCTTTCGCATCACTATCCTGGGCTTGGACTCGACTTCACCCATACGACAAAATCGAGCTAGGTGACCTTCTCTTCCGCAATTAAAACACGCTTTGATTGTTGCAGCATAGCTTTGACGGATGTGTCCCTCTTGTCCAGATTGAAAACATAATAACCGATGGGCGCTTCTTCTTCCTTTGAAACGGTGTCGTGCCGACGCCTTCACGCCATTGTTGAACCTTCTTCTTAAATGTCCATTCTTATTATCTTCGCCATGATTACCACCAAATGGTTACCATTCTCGCATGATAATATCCCCACGATGGTTATCGTTGTTTCACGACCGCTGCCACCCAGATGATTATTATCGTGTTGTTGGTCGTTGCCTTTTGGTTGGCCGACTCATTATCGCGCTTCCAATAATCGAGCCCTATTCACAACATCCGAATATAAACAAAGTTTGTGAGAAATGAGGTATCGATATATATCGGGTTTCAAACCTCTTAAAAACATTCGCCATTCGCTTCCTCATTATCGACCAAATGGGATGCAAACCGGATAACTCCGCAAACTTAGCCTCAGATCGCGACACCTGGCCATATTGTTTTGCTCCAAATTGATGAATTCTACCTCCTTCATGTGATTTAATACTTTCAGAAAGTACTTGTCGTTGAATAATTCTCGAACTTCTCCCAAGACATCTTGAAAAGGCCAGTCGGGTATGCTTTTTATGATTCCCACCAATGATCTCTTCTTTCACGCAACATAAAGGTGGCGAATGGAACCTTTTTTCCTCTCGAGCATTCCAAGACATCAAATATCTTGGTAATCTCTATTTATCCATGTCTCCGCCTTTAAGTGGTTCTCGCTTTCCAAAAACTCCGGTGGTCCCAGTCTCCTTGAATCGCTAATGGTGATGTGACCAACCGTGGGTTACCATTGTTTCCACCGCATTATGAATGGATAGTCGCTTTCGTCATGTTGAATTGCATGAATTCATAAAGCCTCCGATTATCCCATCATTCACCATTTCATGTTGTTATTATTTTCATGAGGAGTATCGCCCCTCCGTCTGCACATTATCCCCGATTATCGATCTCGTGGAGACTCAACGGCCTCCTCGTGCTCCATTGATAATCTCAACATTCTTGATGCCATTTTCAAACACCGCCACAAAACAAGGGTTAATTAACATATCACATATTATCCCTATATACTGACCGACCACCAATTAAATACCAAATAAACTTAGGTAGGTCATACTATGAAAGGAATTTCCCCGCTCTCCCTCCTAGTTCTTATCTCACATCTTAGCTGTGGATCATATCCCTAAGCTTTGATACCAACCGTGACGCCCCAAAATTAGGTATACATCACCCATCTGGGTCGCCACATACATGGTACAAAATTCAAATACAACTTAATAATACAAATCGTCGTGGTACAATACGACAAAACATAAACCGTGAGTTTGAATACAAATATTATCTACTAGAGATTATACAAACTCAAAAGGAGTCCTCATTACAATTATTATCACACTATTTCATGTAATAAGTGAGGACTACTAATGCTATCCTCTCGACCATCACTCCGCTCCCCGACTCGTCCCAGCCTATATTCTCATTTTCAAGAGAATAATGAAAGAAAGGGTGAGCTCAACTAGCCCAAAGAAGAAATATTATGACTAAGATAATGCGTAATAAATTATCATTAGCCTCCAACAATGTTAAACCGATAAATACAATAGACATCAAGTTTAATCGCAATGAACAAGCAATCCATTAAAAGAGTCAAGAGAGAATAAAATCTACTATCTTTTATGATTTAAAAAGTTTTTCATCACTTTTATCACGAGACTCAAATTTCAATAAATAATCCACATCATTAAATCATCCCCGCACTACATGTGCCAAGGATATTCTTTAAGATCACGCACCAATTAATTATCCATGCACTACGCGCCAAAGATAATCGTGTTTTCATCAACTATTCCCGATCATGCCATAAAACAATTCATCTTTGCTCCCTCGTCAAGAGAATCCATAGCCATAATCATACCAAAAATCGCCCATCAATGCACTACGCCAATGAGGACTTTTAATTTTCACATCATTTGTAATATTACTGGCCATGATTATACCGAATAATCCTCGGTCATAATCATACCAAGTCCATCTATGCACCATGTGCCACAAATGACTTTCAACATAATATAAACATGAGGATGATGACAATGATATAAGAATTCAATAAAACAAGTTCAAGAATTAATTTGTCCAGAACCAATAACGCCCAAATTGTCAACACGACATCTTTTGTAGAGTAGTAAAATTCAAGAATGCTCGTAAGAATATTTCCATGAAAAAAGATATCGATGAAGTTTAAATATCAAGGATATTCCACTAATTTCATGGAGTATGAAGTCAAAATTTTAATCAATCGAGTATAATACCGAATGGAATAACAAAAGAAATCACCACGCACGCAGATTTGATGATATTAGTTATTCCAATGTAATAATAATAACGAAACCAGTCGTGAAATTCACACCCATGTGATGTTCCAAATGTAATAATAAATGCGAATAATAAATGATGGAACCAGTCCTACCAGACAGATAAGACAAACATGATATTCTCGATGTAATAATAAAGAAGAATTTAATAATAAAATGGAAACCAGTCCCACAGATAAAGCATAATATGTGATATTCCACGTAATAATAAGAAAATAATAATAATGTAAGAATGTCACCAAGTATAGGTAGGTCCATGATATAAAAGTTATTCCAATGTAACAATAAAGAAATGGAATAACAAAAGTTCTCTTCTTGAATACAAAAGAATAATATCCTCACCGTAAAATAATACTTGATATAAAGAGTAAAGAAGAAAAAAGTAAAACTTCTATCTCTCTCTCTCTCTATAGTTTTCTCTCTAGAGTTCAAATGAATTCGTAAGAAAATAATGAAGGAATGAGCTTCTATTTATAGGAAAATGGAATGCATAAGAATTAATCCATGAACTATCCAGATTGATTTATTTTAATCTGACTATCCATATTTAAAGAAAAATCTTTTAAATAAAATATAATATATTCTATTTATATAAAAAGATTTTTACTACGCAAACACTACGCATGCACTACGCAAACACTATGCATAATAAAATATAATATATTCTATTTATGTAATAACTTTAATAAAGTATTCTGCTTTATATAAAAAGATTTTACTATGCTAAAAAATACTACGCATAATGTAATATAATATATTCTATTTATGTAATAACTTTAATAAAGTATTTTTTTTATATAAAAGATGTTTTTTTATTTTATTACGTGAATAAAACAAAACTTCTAAATCAACAATAATTGAATCAAATAATGTGAGATACTACGCAAGAACTATTATAAGCAATAATCGAACAAAACCGAGTGACTTCTCACATAAATATCAATAATCAATACTGGTGCTACTACGCAACAACGCCAGACATCGCACTTTTACTACCGAAAGTAGTTCAACAAAGATCAATTCAGAAAACTTCCGCCGTTATTTTCAATAAAAATATTTTTGTCGCTTTTTCAATCCGACAATAATTCCATTGGGGTCCACTAATGATTGTGTCGCCGCATTAATAATATTTTCTCGCTTAAAACAAATATTCCCCACCAATCGAATATAATATGACAACTTCAGATACTTTGCAAAATTTATAAATATTACCCACAACTATAACATTATCTCAAATTCACACCATAATATAAAAAAATTATTTCGAGAAAATTAATTTATTTATTCATAAACTGGGTTTTTTGGTGGGTGGTGGTCGTAAGTTCACTTTCATTGTCACAAAGTGTATGGGTCCATCTTGATTGGGCCATGTCATTTCCTTTATTTTTCATTTTCTGTTTAAAAGTTAGGTAAGAAAAAAAAATCAATTTAACAGAAGTGAGCCGGAATTAACAGATTGGCCCAATTGTAAATTTATAATTAGTTTAATAGGGTAATTTAAAAAATTAAAAGTACAATGATATAATAAATAAAACTTACCAACTACAGTGACCAAATCATTAGTTTTACTTTTTTTTATTTTAATACAAGTCACCTAAGCATTTACAGGTTTTTTCCTTTTTCTTTTTAATACTAGATCTGAAAATAAAGGAAAAAATTTTGACTAATAAATTTAACAAAATGGTCTAATTAATAAATTTTAAAAATTTTAATACATTTTAAAATTTTAATGAGATAATATTTAAAAAGATACAACCACATTAAGGGTCACTCACCCCACTACAAGTACCACCATTTTATTAGTTTGTTCACTCCATGTTCTCTTATCAAATTACTCCATCCACTAACAAGTTTGATTTTTGAAATATTTTTAAATTTAAATTTTATCTAATTTATTTAATTTTTTAATATAAGAACTTTTATAACTAATAGTATATTTGAATAGAGATTAATCAATATTTTTTTCTAATGAACTAACCTCCAAATTACATTAGCATAATTGAGTTGATTATTTTTTTCGGGCAACTCATTTAAATGTAATTTTTTCCCCCTTGTAAACGTACACATAAAAAACAACAAAAATTCACCACACCTAAATCAAAATCTAGTGTATCCTAAATCAATTAATAAACTGAATTCAAATAATAAAAATTCAAATGAATGTATCATAAACATAATTTATCATGAATTCAATATAAATATTCATCATATTCAACTAAAACTTAATAACCATCATAAATTCAACATGAATCTTCAGCAAATTCAAATGCCAAAATTTGTTAGTGTTGTTGCTCTATTGAATATTTTAACTCAAATTATTTTAGGGTAATTGTTGTCCGTTTTATATATTAACAATTCGCATAAGTGTATACGGTCAATTAAGTACTAATATAGAAGTAAATAAGAGTGTCGAACCCACACATAACAATTATTAATAATTACTCTAATTGTAATGCCCCCAAAATAGGTCCAATTCATCCAACTTATTCTGAGTCGCCAAATACATGGTACAGAAAACAACTACAACTTTATTATTATAATTGTTGTGCAAAATACAACAACACATATGTTGTGAGTTTTGATACAAATATATACCAATTGTGACTCTCATCCCAACCTTGGATAGCACGTCACAATGACACCTTACATAAAGGTACAATCAATAACTGTTTTAGAAATTAAAATCTTTGGGAAGTGCTCAAGGAAACCTTTGTACATGGGAGGCCATGCGTCTAGGTTATAATAGATATCATATGCCCACAAAATTATCATTGGTTGATCCAATAGACCCCAAAGAAAAATGAGAAGATTACTATCATGTTCTTTCCAATGGTGAGTTTTCTCTTGACATATAATTATCTTCACTGTCTGCAATTGAAAATTATATTTCAACCAAACTCCAAGATCATATAGGTAGTGATCGTAGATATACTCAGCAAGTGGATGCGCACAACCCTGTCTTATGATAACACGAGGTTGTATGTCATTAGACATCTTGTATGATAGTGGTAAAACACCCTTCTAACGTTGGGTTCGCTTTCACCCTATTTGATTCACCAAATATAACTACTAAATGATGTATAAAATACAACACACTTTTTTATCTTTGTTTAGGATAACCTCCATGCCTAAAGACCACCGATTCTATTCTCTCGTTATCCCCGTCAACACCAAATGCCTACACTCTTATTACACGAAAGGAATTGTGAAGCGTAAGGGTGAGCATAACTAGCCCAAGAAAGAATATCATGACTAAAGATAAATAAATTATCAATAGCCTTCATCAAGTAATAAATCGATATTTAGAACATATGGTAGATGATAAAACTTTTCAACTATAGTTTGTAAATGAACGAAAGCAATCCATTAGAAGAGTCAAACAGACCATAAAGTCTATTATCTTCTCCATGTTAAAATTCCACCAACAATATTTTATCCATGTAACATCAATCAACAGTTTTGGTTAACAATCATATGAATAACTCATAATCATAATTGTGGTTCTAAATTCCTCTTCTCATCCATTACGAAGATAATTTTCATCACCTGTCTTTACCTGAAACATCAAAGATCATGGTTATACCAAATCATAGTTCTTGTTCATAATCATACTAATAAATTCATCTTTGCACTACGGGCCAAAGATATTCGTCAATAGTTCATCTTTGCACTACTGGCAAAAGATATTCAACAACAGGACATCTTTGCACTACGGCCCAAAGATATTCAACAACAGTACATCTTTGTACTACATGCCAAAGATATTCAACAACAGATCATCTTTCACTACAGGCCAAAGATATTCAACAACAGTTCATCATTGCACTACAGGCGAAAGATATTCAATAACAGTTCATCATTGCACTACAGGCGAAAGATATTAATATCTCAAAGAAATATATTGTGACGCCCCCAAAATTAGGTATACATCACCCATCTTGGGTCGTCAGATACATAGTACAGAATTTAAATACAACTTACTAATACAACTGTCGTGTACAATACGACAAACATAAACTATGAGTTTGAATAGAAATATTATCTACTAGAGATTATACAAACTCAAAAGGAGTCCTCATTATAATTATTATCACACTATTTCACAGAATAGTGAGGACTACTAATGCTATCCTCTGGACCATCACTCCGTTCCCCGACTCGTCCCAACTATATTCTCATTTCCTGAAGAGAACAGTGAAAGAAAGGGTGAGCTCAACTAGCCCAGTAAGAAATATTATGACTAAGATAATGCAGAATAAATTATCATTAGTCTCCAACAATGTTAAACTGATAAAATATAATAGACATCAAGTTTAACTGCAGCGGAACAAGCAATCCATTAAAAGAGTCAAGTAGAAAATAAAATCTACTATCTTTTATGATTTAAAAGGTTTTTCATCACTATTATCGCTGAGACTCAGCTTAATAAATATTCCACATCATCGAATCACCTTACGTACTACTACCAATGATATTCTTTAAGTATCACAACCACAATTATCCATTAAAGACGCAGGCAAAAAATATTTGTGTATTCATTAATGGTCATGATCATGCCAACAATCGTCCATCAATGCACTACGGGCCAATGAAGAATTTTACCACATCATTCGTAACATTACTACCATGATTACAATCGAATAATCCTCGGTCATAATCATACCAAGTCCATCTACGCACTACGTGTGCCGAGATGACTTTCAAAAAATATAAATATGAGGATGATGACAATGATATAAGAATTCAATAAAACAAGTTCAAGAATTAATTTGTCCAAAAACTACTAATGTCCAAATTGTCAACATGATATCGCTTTTTATAGAGTAAAATTTAAGAATGATCAGAAGAATATTTTCATGAAAAGATATTGGATGAAGCCTTAAATATCAAGGATATTCTACTAATTTCATGGAGTATAGAAGTCAAAACTTTAACCAACCGAGTATAATAAAGAATGGAATAACAAAAGAAATCACCATGCATGCAGATTTCACGCATGTATGCATTATTCCAATAGAATACTAAATAACGGAACCAAAGTTAAAGTAAATTCGATGCAACAAGATGTTCCAATGTAATAATAAAGAATGGAATAACAATGTAAATCACCATGCATGCGCAGACTTCACATGTAAAGTTATTCCAACAGAATACTAATAAAGATGGAATCGTCCCGCCAGAAAACGAGCAGATACGATATTCCAAAGTAATAATAATAAAGCGGAACCAGTCCCACAGAAATGTATGCATGTGATATTCCAATGAATAATAAAGACGGAATCAGTCCCATGCAGAAACGCATGTACATGATATTCCAAATGTAATAAGAAAAACTTTTAATAATAGAAGAATGTCACCAAGTATAGGGTAGATCACAGATACAAAAGTTATTCCAATGTAATAATAATCAATGGAATAACAACAGCTTCCCTTTATGAATAAGAAAGAATAACACCCCTTACTTAATACAACAAATAATATTTCCTACCTTAAGAAAAAGAGTAATCGGATATATAAGAAGTGAAGAATGAGAATACTTTCTTCTTTCTCTCTATAGTTTATATCTCAGAGGTTCAAAGTGAATTCGTAAGAAAATAATGAATGAATGAGCTTCTATTTATAGAAAAATGGAATGCATAAGAACTAACTCATTTAAGCAATCGAGATTAATTTACTTTAACTCGATTTATCCATATTTAAAGCAAAATAAAATAAAATATATTCTATTTATAATCTAATAAAACGAATAACTTTATAAAAGATTTTACTATGCAAAACACTATGCATAATAAAATATAATATATTCTAATTATTGTCTAATAAAAATGTATAGCTTTATAAAAGTATTACATTTTATATAAAAAGATTTTACTATGCAAAACACTATGCAGACACTATGCAACACTATGCATAATAGAATATAATATATTTTATTTATTGAATAACTTTATAAAAGTACTCTGTTTTATATAAAAAGATTTTCTAGACATTGTAGACAGAACTTTCTAGACATTGTCAATAATGCTGCTTAATAATATTATTCAAATAATATGAATTGTTGATCAGATAATGAAAAATACTGTGCAATGACAATTATTGAAACAACAATAATAGAAAATATCAACGCAGCAATTATTGAATCAATAAAATAAAGTATTGAACAAGAATTATCGTAATAATTATTGAGTAAAGGCCTTCACGTAATAATCAATAATTGGAGCAATACCGTGCTTCATCGTGCAACCACCTATATTATCGTATTTTAACCACTGTGTAATCCAACGTTGTTAATTGGTAACAACTACGCCGTTATTTATAAAAACTCAAACTTGTCGTTTTCTTCATCCGACAGTTATTCTGTTATGGGGCCCACAAATGGATGCGTCGTCGTACGAATATTCCCCGACAACAAAAATATTCCACGACCAAACAAATATTCCCCGACAAAAATGAATATTTTATAACCACTTGCTTATTTTATAAAATTTGCACATTTCACCCATAAATTTAAACTTTTATCAATTTAACCATTTACTAAATTAGAAAATTGAATACTTTTATTTCATAAAATTTGGGGTCTTACACTAATTACTAAATTTTTACAAAGTTAAATCTACTTAAACAGTCAACTCAATTGATTTGTGAAAATAATTAAATAAAAGTGAAAACTAAATTAACTGGCAAAGATTGATCACTAGATGATTTAGACATAGTGATACAATTTCTCCAATTGTTCTACAATAATTGCCTTATCTTATTCCCAATTAATTAATTCAATGAGTTGCTAACTAGAATTGCTTATCAATTTATTAACATCTTTCAATGATTAATAAAAGACATATTTCAATCATTTTGCTATTTTCATGCAAGACACTTAAAATAGTTTCATTTAGCACAAACTCCTATCACAGTTACGTATGGTATACAAATACTTTTGTCTCATACACTGTTATGTTATCTTTGACAAAAATCAATAATTTCATGTGTTAATATTTAGATCTAATCTAAGATTTCCTCTTTCAATTTCATCAAAGTTTTCATGTAATTAATTGTTGGCCAAACAATTATTTAATTAAGCACAAAATATAATAATCAACTTAACGGAATTAATCAGTGGAAATAAAGATAACTAAACTATTGCTTTGCAAAAGGTTCCATTGTATTCCTAATTAAGAAATTAGTTCATCATTGTAATTAAAACTAGAAGATTAAAATTAAATAACATCTCAAGTTTAGATAATTAAATTAAGAGAAGAAGAAAAACTCTGTCGAGAAATCTTCAATATACAAGCTTCAATCTCCGTCTTGTGTGTTCTCTAATGAAAATCTCCAAGTTTTAGTAAAAGTGGATCTCAATAAACTGCAGTCAAAAGTTTCTAGAATTCAAGTTATAATCAAGTATATATAGTCCTAATGGAAATCTTAGCAAGTTATGTAACTAAAAATCCTATTCTAGCTCAAATTGGACAACATAACACCCAAATCAGCTCTCTCTCTCGACGCGTCCGCCACCCGCTACTGTTCCTAGGTCATTTTAGGCGGCGCCGCTTAGGTGCAGAAAATCGATTATTCGGTGTGCCTCAAGGCATGATCTTTCTTTTCAGTAAAACGACCATAACTTTTAATTCGAAAAAAGTTACGGGACCTGCCACCTATCAAATTGAAACTCTCAACAAAATCTACAACTTTAATTATTTGAGCATTGAGATATTCTGTCTGGAACAAGGTCGAAATTGGGCCCCAAGTGACTGTTATGTAAATGACAAGCATGATAACTTTGAGCTTTGATCTCTGTTGATAAAAAGATCATAACTATTTCATATGAATTTCGATTAGGACGATTCAAGATCTTTCTGAACGCTAAAAAGTAGATGTACAATAAAATCTAAATTTCAAACCAAGAACATGCATCCAACTTATCATTAAAAGCTCTGCAATCTCCCCTTCTTGTCTTTGCTTGCATATTGTAATCCAAAAGATGTTCGGATTGCTTTTCCTTGCTTCTTCATGCTAATGTCGTGTCATAGCCTACAAATTAAATAACATAAAATATATGAAACGCACACAAAACAACAGAGATTAACAATAATCAAAGTCTAATGAAATACGATTCGTAGGTATAAAACTCACTCATCAACAATATTTAGATTTGAAGAGAAAATAATATTGATCAGTCAACTCTGTCATATTCCTTTTTTTTTTTTTTATCGTTGATCTTTTTCTTATTCTAACTTTTGCTACACAAATAAAATTGCAAATAAAGGGTTTAAATGTATATGGATATGAATATACAGAGAGAATGAGTTTCGAAGATGGCATACAATTAAAATAATTAATACTGAGAAATCAGAAGGGAGAAATAAAGTCGACTACCTGCCCGAGACATCAAAGTGACATCTCTGACAGGGTAGGTGAAACAGTTGACTGCAGTGTCAGAAAGTCATAAAGGAGATGTCATGTCTCATCTGCAGTCTACACCAAATAACTCGAGATCTGCGAAGCAATTCAAAAAGCTCCAACGGCCACACTCCAACGGTAAGATTGTGAAGGAGTATAAATCAACAAGAGGTTCAAAAATCAAAAGGCTGCGGAAGTTGCTGAGGTTAGAGAGATGGTGGACTGATTAAAATAACGTAAAGTAGTGAGTCACCAATGAATTGAAGGTCTGAAATCTTACTCTACGATCCACCAAGAACACTTGGAGATAAATAGAGTAAGAAGTAGAAGTGAGAGTTCTACGATGTAGAAGTAAGAGTTCTACTACAATAAGAGTGTTCTGAACTGCCAAGAGAAAGAAAAGCATCAATGTCATCTTGATGTCTATCATGGGAAGACTCTAAGTAACAGAGAGAAGAGCTTACAATCATCTTAACAAGTCCATCATGCGAAGGCATCAAGTATTAAGGAAGAAGATCACCGTCATCATGATGGCAAACATGAAAAAGTTTCCAAGTACCTAACAGAAGAGCCTACAGTCATATTAGAAACTCATTATGTGCATCCATCAAGTATCAAGAAGAATGATCTTCACTGCAGTTCAACAAGGGATCATCAGAAGTGGTTGAGTATTTAAAGAAGCTGAGCATCATGCAACTCAACTGCACCTGAAGGATGATCACGTCAAGCTGCTAAGCATTCAGAGATGAAGAGCTTAAAGGACATTTGTGACGCCCCCAAAATAGGTATACATCACCTATTCTGAGTCGTCAAATACATGGTACAAAATACAAATACAACTTAATTATACAACTGTCGTGTAAAGTACGACAAAACATAAGCTATGAGTTTTAATACAAATATTATCGTCTAGACAATATTCAAACTCAAATTCAATATTATTACATTTATTTTCCACTATTTCACTGAATAGTGAGGACTACTAATGCTATCATCTGGTCCGTCACTCCATTCCTCGACTAGTCCCTGCTACTTTCTCATTTCCTGAAGAGAACAATAAAAGTAAAAGGGTGAGCTCAACTAGCCCAGTAGAAAATATTATGACTAAGATAATGCAGAATATATTATCGTTAGCCTTCAACAAAGAATGTTAAACCGATACAATATAACAACCATCAAGTTTAAGCTGCATAGTTGAATAAGCAATCCATTAAAAGAGTCAAGTAGAGAATAAAATCTACTATCTTTTATGATTTAAAAGGTTTTTCATCACTTTTATCATTTGGGACTCAAATTTTTAATAAATAATCCACATCATCGAATCACCCCCGCACTACTGGCAAGGATATTCTTTAGTATCACGACCACAATTATCCATGCACTACTACGGCCAAGAATATTTGTGTATTAAATAATGGTCATGATCATGCCAACAATCATCCATCAATGCACTACGGGCCAATGAGG
Organism: Panax ginseng; assembly: GCA_020205605.1. Classification (NCBI taxonomy): domain Eukaryota; kingdom Viridiplantae; phylum Streptophyta; class Magnoliopsida; order Apiales; family Araliaceae; genus Panax; species Panax ginseng. The sequence continues at coordinate 142,844,796 of CM035140.1, read as the reverse complement.
ACTTTTAACATATCATTTGTAACATTACGGCCATGATTATAACCGAATAATCCTCGGTCATAATCATACCAAGTCCATCTATGCCTTTATAGGCTACAAATGACTTTCAACAAAATATAAACATGAGGATGATGACAATGATATAAGAATTCAATAAAACAAGTTCAAGAATTATTTTATCTAGAACTAATAACGTCCAAATTGTCAACATGATACCGCTTTGTAGAGTAAAATTCAAGAATGCTCGGAAGAATATTTCCATGAAAAGATATTGGATGAAGCGCAAATATCAAGGATATTCCACTAATTTCATGGAGTATAAGTCAAAACTTTAACCAACCGAGTATAATAAGGAATGGAATAACAAAAGAAATCACTGCACGCGATAGATGACAAAAGTGATTATTCCAATAGAATAATAAATAACGGAATCAGTCCCGTAGAACGCATGTATATGATATTCCAATGTAATAATAAAGACTTTTAATCAGTCCCGGATAAAACGCACATACTGAGGATATTCCAATGTAATAATAAAGACAGAACCAGTCCGTGAGAACGCACGCGGACATATGATGTTCCAACAGAATGATAAAGAATGGAACAATGTAAGAATTTCACCAAGTATAGGGTAGCCGCGTATCAAAAGTTATTATAATGAATAATAAAGAATAGAATAGCGAGACTTATCTTCTTCTTTCTATAATTTCTCTCTATAATAATCGCTTCTAAAGCTTTTTGTGAATTGGTGAGAAATGAAGGAAAAATGAGCTTCTATTTATAGAAAAATATAATTAGATAATTAGACGTTTTGGGGCTCAAAAATTTCAAAGACAATACCTCAAACTTTTCCTTTATTTTTAATTTAGTCATGGAAGTATTATCAAACTTGCACCACCTCCCTAATAGTAAATAATGTGATTCAATAGTAAATTATGTGAATCAATAGTTCTGTATATGTGAAAATACGAATTACAATATAAGTACTCCATCTATACCTCCATTTTTAACTTAGTCATTCAAGTATTATCAATCTTGCACCAACTCCCCTAATAGTAACAAGAATGTGAAACAATAGTATACACATGTGAACAAATAGTTATAATCATGTGAAATAATAGCAATCAATTGCTCATTTATCCGATTAAATATTCGATGGTCAATATAACCTCCAGACATTAATTATTATCGAAATAATTGTCGATTTTCACTAACACAAATAATTCCAACACAATGAAACCATTTTTATCAAAAATATAAATTTTGAAATTTCGAAGTTTGACTTTTCCCAAAAAAGTCAACTGTTAACTTTTTGACCAAATAGTGAATTCCAGAAAATTTTGTGTTTACTAATTCCATCGTTCCGGACTCAAATATCACGTCCGCGTCTCCAAATTCATCTCCGAACACAACTTCAATTTTAATAACATTCATCATTAATATTATAACTCACAATATTTATCAACCGTGTCGTTCCTGTGAAAGAGGGCTTTCCAATAAGGATTTCTCCCTATCATGCGCAATTAGGTGACCAAACCTCTCTCGATGTAACTTCTAGACATTGTAAATATTGCAATTTAATAATATGAATAACTTTGTCATCTCAATTATTGATTTAATAAAATAACATATTATGCGAGATGATACTTGACAATAATCGAATCAATAATATAAGAGATATGATGCAAAGAATTATCGTGAAGAATAATTGAGTATAAGCGAGTGACTTCTCACGTAAAGCATTAATAATCAATACCGTATGCTTACTACGCAACCACGCCAGACATCGTATTTTTACTACTGGGTAGTTCAACAGTTAACGATAAAACTTTCGCCGTTATTTTCATAAAGTATTTTTGTCGTTTTCTCAATCCGACAATAATTTCGTTGTGGGGGTCCACCAATGATTGTCTTGGTTGTCACGAATATTCCTGTTAAAACGAATATTCCCCTAACCAATCGAATATTATATAACAACTTGCGTACTTTGCAAATTTGTAAATATTACCCACAACTATAACATTATATCAAATCCACACCATAATATTCAAAAATATATTTCGAGAAAATTTAATCTTTATTAAAAAAGTTGGGGTCTTACAACTTTCCCTTCTTATGAAATTTTGTCCTCGAAATTAGGGTGCGTACCTGGTATGTCGAAGAGGTGAGGATCCTTTGATTTCATTTCAGATTCTAAATACCAGGTCATTTTCTCAACATCGTGGTTTCTCCACAAAACTTTGACTTGAGGTATAACTTTGGAGCGTAGAATATGTTCCTTCTTATCCAAGATTTTAATGGGAACCTCTTCATCCGTTAAATCTTCCTCTATTTCGTCCGGTTCTAACTCAATAATGTGGTTTGGGTCTTTCACATATTTACGTAACATGGATATGTGAAAAACGTTATGAACACGAGACATACTTGGCGGTAACGCAAGTCTATAGGCCACAGTTCCTACTCATCGAGGATTAAAAATGGGCCAATGAATCGAGGAATGAGCTTTCCTCTCTTTCCAAATCTTGTAACTCCTTTCCATGGAGCAACACGTAACAACACATGATCTCGAATATCGAATTCTACGTCCTTTCGATAAAGATCAGCATAACTCTTTTGTCGATCTTGTGAGGTTTTTATACGTTGTCGGATCATTTGAATCTTTTTCGTAGTCATACGTACCAACTCTGGTCCTAACAACGTTGCTTCACCCACTTCATCCCAGCATACTGGAGAACGACACTTTCTTCCATACAACACCTCGAATGGAGCTATGCCAATACTTGCTTGATAACTGTTGTTGTAGGAAAACTCCACCAATGGTAAGAACTTGTCCCAACTTCCCTTGAAGTCAAGGACACAGAGTCTTAATAGATCTTTAAGAGTTTGAATCGTCCTCTTTGACTGCCCGTCCGTCTGAGGATGATATGCTGAGGTAAATCGTAAATCTGTGCCCATAGCTTTTTGCAAACTAACCCAAAATCTTGAAGTGAATCTTGGGTCTCGATCAGAAACTATGGATACTGGTATACCATGCAATCTTACAACCTTGTTTATGTACATACGAGGAAGACGTTCAAGTGTATAAGTTTCTCGTATCGGTAAGAAATGAGCAGACTTGGTCAATCTATCAACAATGACCCAAATCGCATCTATGCCTTGAGAAACTTTGGGAAGCCCAGAACGAAATCCATGGTAATGTGCTCCCACTTCCATTCGAAATTTCAAGTGGTTGCAATGGACCTTTTGGTACTGATGATGCTCCGCTTTAATTCGTTGACAAATTAGACACCTTGAGATAAATAGCTTATTCTCTCTCTTCATATTGCTTCCACCAAAATGTATGACTTAAGATCACGATACATTTTGGTAATCCCGAGATGGATTGCAAGCGGTGTGTTGTGCGCTCCATCATGATTTTATACTACTTTAAATCGTGGTCGTTAGAACACAAAGTCCGGAGTTGACTCAAAGTATTCCTTCTTCATCGATTCTTGCTTCCCGTGATAAATACCAGACTTTCTTCCTCATACGCATCGCTCCGGATCAGAACTCGAAAGCAACTTTAACTTTATCAATTAAAGTCAGTTCTACTCGTATATCCGCCATCATCACATGGGTCCCTGGAGTCTTTAACAAAATGGGCTTTTGTGTTGTGAATATTGCACTCGTATCCGCATATGATCTTCTACTCAATGTGTTAGTTCCCAGAGGGCACAATAGATCTAGAAGGGGGGGTTGAATAGATCCTTTTTATTTCAAATACTTTTCTGGTTAATGTGTATTGTTCATATTTAAGTATATGACAAACATAAGAATCTTTTCAAACACAGCGGAATAAGTAAAAGATTCCCCTTCATTGATATATTTATAATCATACATACATTGTTCGTTGGGTTAGTTTAGTTGTAGCGGTTAGAACATACATAGCATGTTTATAGCAGCTTATAGACATAATATAAATGACATAATGTAAAAGATGAAGGAGTTTTAAGTGGTTCGAGAGACTCAAGCTCTAATCCACTCTTTCCGCTTTCAACTAGCGTAATTTCCACTAAGGAAAGGCAAGACCTCGAATCTCTACGATTCCTTGAGGCCGTGACCTTGGGACTTGATTCACTAAGAACTCTTCAAGGCGGTGACCTTGGGACTCCTCTAATTCCCTAGGAACTCTTCAAGCCCAAAGAGGCTTGGAACTCTATTTAGTCCCTTTCGACAAGGACCCTTTGGCCCCTGTTTTGTTTAGTCCCTCAGGACAAGGACCCTCTTGGCCGCTTCATTTAGTCCCTACGGACAAGGACCCCTCAGAATACGGCTTCGTTGAGTTGTTTGTTTGTTGTTGTTGAGTCGGTCTTTGAGTTGCTAAGATGTCTTTATGCTCCGAACATCTTCTATCCTTAGCGAACTTGGCTTGATCATCCTTGAAGAAGCGGGTTGAGTGTTGCATGATGCTCAGCTTCTTAGGTTACTCAACTACTCTGGATGACCCCTTGATGAATTGCCTTGAAGATCATTCTCCTTGGTACTTGATGGCTGCACATGAGAGGCTTCTAAGATGATTGTAAGCTCTTCTGTTAGGTACTTAGAAGCTTTCTCATGCTTGCCACCAAGATGGCTTTTGTGATCTCCCTTCTTGCTACTTGATGCCTTCTCATGATGGACTTGCCAAGATGACTGTAGGCTCTTCTCTATTGTACTTAGAGTCTTTCCATGATGGACATCCAGATGGCATGATGCTCTTCTTTCTCTCGGCAGTTTAGAACACTCTTCATGTAGTAGAAATCTCACTTCTACACAGTAGAACTCATACTTCTACTTCTTGCTTGATCTGACTTCTGAGTGTTCTTGGTGGATCGTAGAGTGAGCCTTCAGACTCACTATCACTCGGTTGGATCAGTCCACCTTCTCTCTAAATTCAACAACTCCAGCAGTCTTGGATCTTTGAAGCTCTTTCTCATTTATACTTATTCCCTATCCTTCCGTTGGAAAGTAACCGTTGAAGGCTATTCAAATATCTTCACAGATCTCAAGTTGTTTGATGTAGACTGCTTGATGTGACTTGTCATACTTTTTTTGATGCTGCAGTTTACTGTTTCACCTACCCTGTCAGATGTATAACTTTACTGTCTTGGGCAGGTTGAAGACTTTATCTCTCCTGATTTCTAGATCAGAGATTGTCCTTTTGCATTGATGCACTCAATAAGCACTTGTCCAAATATTACCCTTCAGATTGAACCGTTGCCAATGCTTCAGTCTTCAGGTATTCGAACTCTACGATTTTGATGCACGTCTTCAAGGACCTGATCGTAGTGTCTTGTTGAGTGTTGCTCGTTGACTGGAAGAGTTAACACTACGATCTTGAAGAGTGTTGATTGGATCTTCAATGTAGAACACTTCTTCCTTGTATTGTTGCAAAGGCTTCAATACTTACATTTGCTTCATACGTTCTCGAATCTTGATGGCCTAATTCCTTGCTCTGGTCCCCTTCGAATATCAAGACATTTCAGATTTGTGGCGCGCCCATTTTGCTTTTCTCTGGTGATCTTCCGCCACTTATCATCAATGAACCCGACTTCAGACTTAATCACTTTAGCCTTGCTCTTCGAAGGTCGAGCAAGATCTCTGGTTCACCTTCCATCAGTTCTTTCTTTGTCGGCAAAACTACAATCTGGTTGCTTCCAAGATCGTTGTCTTCTACTCTTCGACAAAGAATCGTGCATTAGTCGACTTTTCTTTAGTCACCATCAAGTCTTCTTTGAATCATCTTGTGGAAGACTTCATCACGAATGTCCTTTCAACTCAATCTTGATGCTGATTGGATTGGTGCTTAGTTCTTCTACTAGCCTGCATGCCATTCGTTGAGTGCACTCTGGTTCCCTTACTGTGGATTGCATCTTTGCGGATTGCCAACCGAGAGGCTTCAGACTTTGGATATTGCGGGAGTGCTCATTCTTTGAGAACCGTTTCTGCTCTACGATTCTGACTTGGCATTGTGAGCACTTCTGTTGGAGTCGTAGTTCTGCACTCTACGATTCAGCTTTGGTTGTGCAGACACTACGATCCCGAGATCAGAACTTGACACTCTACGATTTCTGCCTTGTGCTAGTTGTCTTCATTTGATCTTGCCCGACTACGATCTCTGTATGCACTCAATGGACTCTACGAACTCAGAGTATAGTCTACGATCCTTGACTTGACTTCGGCATCACTTAGCTCTACAACTCTGAGTGTAGTCTACGTTTCGGACTCGGCTTCGGCAGATGATCGTTCGGCTCATAGGCAGGATGTCTCTACGATTCTGAACATGACTTCTTCAGCACACCACGATCCCGAGGAAGCTCTTCTCGATACACTACGATCCTTTTTTGTTTCCCCTGACAGTTTACGAACTCCGAGATCTACTATCTTGCATACTCCTATTCTGCCTCGATAGCTCCCGAGTTAACCTTGACTCACCTAGCAGACTACGACTTACAGTGCGGTGCTTTCGACGATCAGACTGGCCTATGTATTACATTATAAGATCAACCTAACAAGCTTGATCTTTCTATATTTATAGTCCTTGTACATCATTTCTTTTTAAGGGCTTTACAAAGTTGTTTTGCTCATGTAGGATCAACCTAACATATTTGATCAATTCATTCTAAGTCCTTGTACATATATTTCTATTATCTATCAAAGGACTTTACAGCTTTTCTTAATGTAAGCATACTTGCATATTATTCATTCATGTACATATATATCATAATCAAATCATATATAAATAGGAATAGCATTCACATGCTTATTCCTGACAATCTCCCCCTATTTGATTATGACAAAAACAATAAGTGCATATGCATGTTATGAATGAATCTTATATACGATGGTAGAGTCAGTATTTCTAAAAGACGATTTATCATGAATGTCATTTATATTGATATGGCAATTTATACATTAAGACATTCTACATCCTGGATCCAGAACATTCCTAACATGTTAGAGATGTACCTCCTTGGCTCCATGTGTGTTTCCAGGATGCTTGTTGATCAGCTACTCATTTGTTTCTGCTTCATGCTCTTGCTCCTCCTCAGTTAATGACCTTCTATCTTTGTTTGGCTCCCCTTTATCACCTTCTCCGATCCGCTCCCCTTGACCTTTCTGCGATTTTGGTATTATCATCTTCAGCTCCCCCCTCGGATGATGATTCATTATCTCTTCGCTACTTTCTTATTCTTTGACTTTTCTCCCTTAACCCTCCGCTTCTTCTTTTGGTGCCTCTTGCTCCTCTTCTTTCTATGCCTCTTTTCTCCCCTTTTGTCATCAATCATTCGAGAGAGCTGCTCCATGTTGGACATAAGTCGCTCCATCAGTAGGGGAGTTAGCAACTTCAAACTTGAGTTCTTCTTGCCCAAATTTTAAGTTGCAGACTTATGAAAGTCTCGCTTTAGTCGTCAATCTTGTCGATAGGGCTTGAATCGCTTCTTCGTTGGTCTTACAATTGTAGAGCATCTCCCTTATGATCTTGTATGGCCTTCTGATAGATGTTATCTCTCTCTTGGAGTTTGAGAGATACATCAACCATGATAACTTGAAGTTTGTGCTGGAAAGAATCATCTCCTCCTGCTGTCTGCTTCTGTGATTCTTTAGTGAGCATAGATATCTTCTTGCTTAGATCATCAGAGCTCTTCAGTAGTTTCTGCTCTAAAGCGGTTTGATCCTCTTGATTGGCAACTTCAAGTTGAGCAATGGATTGGACTCTACGATTGTCATCTTTGGATAGATTTTCAAATGTTTGGATAATCTGAACAATCGTGGAATACCAATTGCTTGTGGAGGATGATGGAGTGTCTAATAGCAGTGCTTGATCATAAAGAGGCTTCTAGTTTTGGATTTGAACATCATCAGTAGTAGAGTGATCAGACTCTACGATCATCTTCTTGGTCATGGCTCTTCTTCCTTCAGAATCCACTCTACGATCGTAGGGGATGTAGAGATTTCCAACATGTCGGTAGACCTTGAAGTGGGGTAGGTTTGTGATCAGCTTAGTGGCAAACTTCTTCACTCTTGGAAAGTTCTGAGCCACCAGTTCCATGCTTGGAAACTGCTTGTAACACCAACTGAAGTAGCTTCCATCTTTTTCAGTAAATGCCTTTAGCCATGGCATCCACTAGAAGAACCATCTCCTCAGCAGATCATCGGGGTTATAGAGAATGGTTGAGCAGTCTAGCTCCATATTGTTCCAGTTCTTGACTAAGTCAGAAGTAGTCATTCTTACTACTCTGAGCTTCTCGCCTCCATAGTTTACCCATCTGTCAGGAGGAGTCTCTGATGGTTCATTGGGAACTTCTACCACTATTCTCCTGATAAATCTTGCAGGTGAGAGAGAGCAGGTGAAGTTCTCGAGTTTTCGATTCCGATCTTCTTGAGTTGGAATCATTTCCTGCTTCTTCCTTTTCAGAACCAGAAACATTTAGATCAGCTTCAGCAGAGAGGTCTTCTTGCTGCATTTCATGTTTAAAACCTTCTTGATCATCTTCAACAGAAAATCCTTCTTGCTGAGTTTCATTATCAGAACCTTCTTCAGCAAGTATTTCCTCAGATTTTTCTTCTTCACTGCTGGCTTCATCTTCAGCACTTTCTCCTAGGGATACAGACTCATCATCACTCAATTCAATGATGGCATTTGATTGGCCACTGTTCCTTTTGGAGGAAAACTGGGCTTGCAGCCTGTAGCTCTTCCTTCTTCGTGGAGGTTCAACTATTGGAGACACATATTCTTCTTCTTCTTCAGGCTCTGACTCCTCTTGCTCAACAGACATACTTCTTTGGAGTTCAGCACTTGCAGGGGCATATTCTTCTTTCTTGGACTCATCACTTTCTGAGCCATCATGAGAGCTTTTTGGATTTGAGGGGACATTCTCTTCTTCTTCTTGAACAACATTTTTCTGTTAAATAAACGCTTTATTAGAACTTTATTTATTTCTCTAAATAGTTAAGGCATTACTCAACAATTTAACATATCACTTAACACATCATCTCAAACAACTTGATATATTTGCATTCAAATCAAAGTTTTAACATTAAACGATAACATAACTGCTATTTACATCAACTATCCTGGAATAAAGAATCCACAGGATTTAAAACATTCAAATATTCTTTTGTTCATAAACACGTCAGAATTTATATATAAAAACTAATTAAGTCTTTCACATAATTAAACAAATTCTATCATCTTTTCATGCATCGAAAGTCTTTGAATAGCCTTGTCACGCTCTTCATCCATGATACGAGACATCGTCCTGCGATCCAATATATACGATGGAAGTCCTTCGAACTGGATGGGGTATCTCAAAACTCGATCTTGGGCCTCATCCATTGCATGATTAAGTGTAGAGTATGTTTCCCCAATCTCGCTTTCTTTGCACGACTATCATCCTCGCAGACGATCAACTCGACGCGATTCTCTTACCCAAACCTTCCTCTCTGCTATGTTCAAATTTTTCTGGATGTTTCCTTGATTCCTTCTTGGTTTCTATATCTCTTGGTCTTATCTTGATTTGACCCTTCTCATGGACCAAATCCCATTCTACATTTGGCGTCGAGAGTGAAGAGTCGAAATCTCCTCTCCTCTCGCTTTCAGAGTAATATCTTTGAATAACCGCTCATTTCGGTCAAATCACGGACCTCGTCTCGTAATCTCCACGTTACGGTCAGATAACGTGTCATACATCTCATCAGATCAACGGTGTACCGTGGTAACTCCTCTTCTTCCTCTTCCTCTTCCTCAACAAATTCCTCTTGGGATCCTCCTCGGGATCGGGTCTAGGAGCTCATGCTCCCAACCAACAACGGTGATCAATGGAGATGACTCTCTCTCGTGCAATTGTTCCCTAACGACATGAATGTCTTGAGCTCCTCCTCTGTCGATCTTATAGGTACACGGGGTTCTTCCTCCCGACACTTGACTAGCTTCTCCAACATTCAACATCCTGACAACAAAATTTAAGTTTTAGTTACTAAGTCGTATCATCTAACGCATACTTTAACACATAAACACATAAGGTCTTTTATTATCTTCAATGAATTACATAAATTCATTTCTTATAACTCGATAAGAGTTTTCCATCACTATCTTCTTTCTATAAGGCTACTACCTAAGGTTGTTCCCCCACCTAAGGTTCATAACCTACAGCTTTGATACCAACTTGTGACAACCCCAAATCTGGGTACTTCAATTCCACGGGATTTGGTGTTCACTGTACAAATATTATCTATCTATCTACCCATAATAAATGCAAACCATGCAATAGATATAAATAATAATAAATCTCCCCTTAGGGGGTTACATCAACTACATAATAAATACAATCCCAGGTTACTCTAACCTTAAACATCATCTTGGAATCATAAACAATTAAGTCTTAAACAACATCATTAACTTAAGTCTTAAACAAATACATCATCATATAAAACAACAAGTCTTCATCACTTGTTAACCTTGCCCCTTGCCTTTCTTAGTAGAAGGTTCATTGGTTCTTTCATTCTTAAGCGCAATGTTATTATTATGCAAAGAGTGAGCACAAATGCCCACAAGTATAACAATGAAATAATAGTAGTATAATAACATGCGAGTGAATCAAAGACATCTCGAATAAAAGCTCAACTTTTGAATCAAGAATGAATAACAAGAATCAAAAAGATTTCGAGGGTCATAAGACTTGAACTATGTCCTAGGTTATCAAGGGTTATACTTGAAACCTTTAATGATCGTATAAGACTATGGACCTTTCTACTGTGACTTTGGGGGGATGATCCTTAGTACAGGCGGTATGCACAATATCTTAACGCTTAACGATAAGTAAATCCCTTCGCGAGGTTGTTCATCTCAATTTGACATTCGAGTCCGCACTAAAGGAAGTTTGGTTTGGACAATTCATCGAGGTTCGAAATTTAGAACGCTTATCAACTATGGACTAGTCGAATCAATAAGGGTTATTTAGTCTAATAAGGTTCAATAATAATGATATTCAAATTGAATAATAATCTCGTGAAGTATACAATAGAACAATTATTGTATAAGCTGAATCATGCTTTGAAAAGATAATTAATCTTTAATATAACATTTGAACTTGAATAATAGTAATAATAATTTACTCGAGGTAAATAATAAACTTGAACAATAATGACAAGTAAGGTTAGGAAACTTGCCTGCATGCGTAGGCTAAACGATTACTACTAGTTCACCACAAATCCTACACACATACATATATGTATTCACGACATTCATTAGTTACATTTTCACTTAATTATTTAATATAAACTCTACTTCATTTAACAAATCATTACCCTTCTAATTTAATTACTTAATTAAATTAGAATATTTTCATTCTCTTACTATTATTACACTTTCGAATAAATTATTTCATAATAATTTCCATCGAATATTTATTTTATTCCATAAACATCTCAATTAAAATATTTACTTTATTTTATAAATATTTTAATAATAATTTTATCAAATATTTATTTTATTCCATAAATATCTCAATTAAAATATTTAATTTATTTTATAAATATTTTAATAATAATTTTCATCAAATATTTATTTTATTCCATAATATCTCAATTAAAATATTTAATTTATTTTATAAATATTTTAATAATAATTTTTATCGAATATTTATTTTATTCAATAAATATCTCAATTAAAATATTTAATTTATTTTATAAATATTTTAATAATAATTTTCATCGATAATTTTTATTTATTTATTTATTTATTTATTTATTTTATTATTTTTTGATCACGTAGGAAGTGGTAATGTAGTTATTAGCATAACGTACGGGGCTAAGTTACCTGTGCTCATTTTTCTGCGATTCTGTGATCCTGCGATTCATGAATATAACAAGGCCAAATTAGGCCAAAAATCAATCACACGTAAAATTATACATGAATATGGCCATAACTTTCAATTAGTTATTTTTACATGAATTTAGACTTGCCCAATCATTGTAATACATATATAATCATTACTTAACCCATCTAGCATGATTTTTAACAAGTTATAACACATAATTTGCAAAATAAACACATTTACTTCCACTGTTCTTGATGTTCTTGAAGGTTTTAAAAATTAATTAAATGAAAATTGTCACTACGAATTCGTTATAACACCGAATCCGTTTATTTAAACTTTGGTCTCTTCGTATCAACATGCATAACAACATACGAATGTAAAATTTAGGGATAATATACGTTCAATACATGAAATATCACGTATAAGGCCATATGGCCAAAACCCAAACTCAGAAATTTTGAAATAGCAATTCATAGTATTATATAAACCGATGACATGATAATTCACATAATATATATATAATCAAATACGATTTTATATATCTTAACCCATATATAAACTCATAATCAAACCCTTTTTCAAATTCAGAGATTTTACAAAATATATGAAAGCCATTTTTATAAAAACTAAATGACATAACTTTAAAATTTGGGAAGAAGGATTACCCTTGAATACTCGCTTAGATTACACAGGTGACAACAATTCCCAATTTCTCACACTTCTTCACCTTTAATCACAAGATTTGCAATCTCTCTCAAAGTTCTCTCAAACTCTCTCGCCTCTCTACTTTTCCAGACTTAGAATAATAATAATAAAAGAAGGCGTAATATAACGGAGGGAGAAGAGAATCGACATGTACAGTAATGGTCGAGTTAACCCAAACATGGGTAATCGCATCCAACCACTACTAGGGCCTTGTTTGGCAACCCTTAATTGATTCAAAGTCATTTAATTTAATAAAGCTTTATCATATAGTTTGAAAATATCACACTCCTTATAATAAATCCAATATTTTATTTAATATATTTTAAATAAAATATAATAATTTCTCATAAATTCACATAGTCACATAAATAATTTTCTCATTAATAAATAATGTCAAATTATTAATTCTCTAATTAATAATTAAATTAATTAAAATACCAATATGCTTATTAAATATTTCTTTTAATACAATAAGCTCACATAATCACATACTTTGATAATAAAACTCTCTACATTAATTTAATAAATGTAACACATATAATTAAATTAATCTACCACAATCGTCAATTAATTATTTAATCTAATAATTAAATCATCGAAAAATATTTATTTAATTCAATAAATATTAAAATTAATTACAAAATTCTCGTCTCGTTATATCTTTCCCCTTAAAAGGATTCTGTCCCCGAATCATCACACTCAATAAATTCGAATTCGTTACATTCTCTCCTCCCCCCCTACAAAGATTCTATCCCGAATCCACATATATAATTAAGTAAATAAATGAGGGTAATTCTTCATCATATTCTCTTCGAGTTCCCACGTAGCTTTCGTCAACATTGTGGTTCCTCCAAATTACCTTAATGGAAGGTATAACTTTATTTACGAGATCTTGTTCTTTTGATTCGATAATTTGGGACAGAATTTCTTCGTAAGATAAGTCTTTCTCAAAATGTAGGGTTCATATTCAATTACATGCTTGTAATCGGCCTTGTAGGGTCGTGAATCGTGAAACATGGAAAGGCGTTGTGGACATTCTCGAGTCTTTGGAAGTAAGGCTACCTCGTCAGACGTAACTTCTTCGATTCTTCTCGAGACTTCAAAGGGTCCAATGAATCTTGGGCTTAAATTCCCTTCTTTCCGAACCTGATCTTCCCCTTCCACGGAGAGACCTTCAAGAAAACATAACTACCTGATTCAAACTCGATATTTTTACGATGTGGATCAACATATTTCTTCTGTCGATCTTGAGCCGCTACTACCAGTCGTGCTTGGATCATTTTGACTATTTCTGCCGTCTGCATTGTACCAATTTTGGCCCTAGCAATTGTCTTTCACCAACTTCATCCCAAAGAAAGGCGGAGTTACGACTTTCTGCCAGATAACGCTTCGTGGCGGCATGCCTATCTTAGCGTGGTAAGCTGTTGTTATAAGCCGAACTCTACTAATGGTAGGTGATCATCCCAATTTCCTTTAAAGTCAATCACATGTGCTCTTAGTATATCTTCTAATGTCCGAATCGTTCTCTCTCACTCGTAAAATTCGTTTGGGGTGGTAAGTCAGACTCATTCGTTAATAATTGCGTACCCATGCATTCTCAAGACGTTTCGTAAATTTGATGTGAAGCGCGGATCCCTATATGAAACAATTGATACCGGAACTTCGTGCCTCGAAACAATCTCTTTTACGTATAGCCTCGCCAACTGATCTAAGTTAAATCTTATTTTGATCGGAAGGAAGTGTGCAAATTTCGTCAGTCGATCAACGATAACCCATACTACGTCGTAGCCTTTCTGAGTCGTTGGAAGGCCAACCACGAAGTCCATTGTAATATGTTCCCATTTCCACTCTGGGATCTCTAACGGTTGTAGCAATCCACTCGGTCTCTGATGTTCCGCTTTCACTTTTCGGCGAAGTCGGACACTTGCAACACATTCTGCAACATCACGCTTCAAATTCGGCCACGAAATGTTGTCTAAGATCTTGGTACATCTTGGTACTACCAGGTGAATCGAATATCGTGAACTATGAGCCTCGCTTAAAATATCTTCCTTAATCTCTTGAATCAAGCGGTACCCAAATTCTATTATCAAATCTCGGTATTCCTTCCTTATCCATCTTAAATCTTGGGTTTGGTTCCTCGGATATCTTCTTTGTCACATTTTTACATTCTTCGTCCTGAAGCTGAGCCTCCTTAACTTTATCCAGTAGGGTTATACCAGATTGCATCTGAAATATTTTCTCATCAATCTCCATAGGATACTTCACTTCTAATTCCAGTTTCTCCATTTTGCGATTAATTAGCTCATCCCGAGCAAATCAATATCATCAACTTCTCCCGACCCTTTCTACTTAAGGCATCTAAGGCGACATTCGCCTTACCCGGATGGTATAAAATCTCACAAATCGTAGTCCTTAATTAACTCCAACCACCTTCTTTGAATCATATTCAAGTCCTTACTGCGTGAAAATATATTGAGACTCTTATGGTCCCAGTATATATTTCACACTTCTCCCCGTAGAGATAGTGCTTCCAAATTTTCAAAGCAAAAACAAGCTGCATTTAACTCCAAGTCATGGGCCGGATATCCCTTCTCGTAATCCTTCAATTGTCGTGATGCATACGCTGATGACTTTGCGTTTTGCATCAAAGACATAGCTAAGTCCTTTATGCGATGCATCACTATAAATAATAAAAATTTCTGTATCATCAGGAAGAGATAACACAGGGCCAGACTCAACCTCTTCTTCAATTCTTGAAAACTTTCCTCACACTTATCCGTCCAAACAAATTTCTGACTTTTTCGAGTTAAATTCATTAACTGAGTTGCGATCTTGGAAAAGTCTTGTATGAACCTTCTATAATATCCACGCCAATCCAAGAAAACTTCAGACTTTCGATGGCGCCCTCGGTGATCCCGATTAATCACGGCTTCGACTTTGGATGGATCTACCGAAATTCCGTTTTTATCGATCACGTGCCCAAGAAATTGCACTCGTTCAATCTAAAATTCGCATTTCAAAAACTTGGCATACAACTTTTCCCTTCTCAATACTTCCAACGTTAATCTCAAATGCTCTTTGTGTTCTTCTTTGGTTTTCAAATAGACCAAAATGTCATCTATAAATACCACTACGAACTTGTCCAAAAACGGCTTGAACACACCATTCATTAGTCCCATAAATGTTGCAGGAGTATTCGTAAGACCAAACGACATTACTAAAAATTCGTAGTGACCGTATCGTGTTCTGAACGCAGTCTTGGTACATCCTCCTGCCTCACCTTCAATTGATGATAATCGATTCTCAAGTCTATCTTGGAAAAGTATCTCGCTCCCTTCAATTGATCAAACAGGTCGTCGATCCTCGGTAATGGATATCTGTTCTTAATCGTGACCTTATTCAATTCTCTCGTAGTCAATGCAGAAGCGATCGATCCATCCTTCTTTTTATAAATAACACGGCGCCCCCACGGCGATACGCCGGTTGAATGTACTTCTTGTCCAACAATTCTTATAGTTGTACAATTAATTCCTTCATCTCTCATTTGGTGCCATTCGGTATGGTGCCTTCGATATTGGAGGCAGTTCTCGGCGCCAAATCGATTCTGAAATCTACCTCTCTATCCGGTGGAAGTCACGGTAAATCGTGCTGAAATACGTCGACGAAGTCCTCACAATCGGTATTTCTTCTACCTTGATTCTCTTTTCGATTGTCGACTATGTAAGCTAAGTATCCTACATGACCTTGTCTTAACAACTTCACGGCTGCATCATCGTCCGACAACTCGCTTGTCAGGCGATTTCTTACTATAAAACCTGACCTTCGATTTTGAGTCATAAGGTTAATACGCTTCTTTTGATAATCAATTACAAAGACCGTAATTGAATAACCAAACCATTCGAGAAATAACGTCAAATTCCCCAAGTCGAATAGGGATAAGATCTACGTTCATGATATTACCCTTAATATCCACTCTACGGTTCTTAAAACGCATTTAATGAGAATTATCTCCTATTTGCAATTTCTATATTCATGGGATATTCCAACTCATCCATAAGCAAATCTAAACTATTAGCAAAGTCTTCGGATATAAAGGAACAAGTAGCACCCGAATCAAATAAAACATAAGCATTAATTTCATTGATCGGAATGATACCTGACACCACATCACGAGACTGGATTGCATCCTGCACCGTCATATTGAAAGTTCGGGCGGTCGGTCGGTTTGTTGCGGTTGGTCCGGTGATGGTTAAGGCATTTCCACTATTATTTCCCCGGTTTCCTCCTGATCCTGACCCTCCCGATCCCTTCTTGGGACAATCTCTTGCCAGATGGTCCTTCGAACCACAAGTAAAACAAGCACCCTTCTTTGGGTTTGGACAGTTTGGTGCAATGTGGCTTTCCTGTCCACAATTGTAGCACACTCTTTTTCCTTTCATACAAACTCCCAGATGGGCTTTCCCGCAAGTCGGGCATGCTTCGATTCTTTTCTTCTGACTACCTTGTTGATTCCCCGATGATGAGCTGTCGTTCCACCTTTTTTTCTAATTGAAATTTCCACCTCCTGTGCCACTTCCACTGACCTTGTTATTTCCTTCACCTTCACTCTTCTTCTTCTTTTGATCTTGATTGTACTTGGTCACCGTGATCACTTCTTCCTTGCCGAGGATGGCCTTTTCGAAGACTCCAAAGAAACGTGTTTATTTGAAACATTGATACCTTCTTTCACACACCAAGGCTTTTCCTCCTTTTCAAACCGTCTCGACTTCCCCTCATCCGTGTGAACTTGATACGGGGCGAACCTTGCCAACTCGTTGAATTTAGCCGCATAGTCAGACACGCTCATATTTCTCTGCTTCAACTCTAGAAATTGAACCTCCATCTGGTTCTGTGAACTGGTTGGGAAATACATTTCGAAAAACATCTTTTTAAATCTCTCCCACGTAATTACACCTTCACTTCTTCGCACTTTGTTTGCTTGCCACCAGTAGCTAGCCTCAGACTTCAGCATAAACGTTGCAAAAGCGGTCTTCTGGTCTTCTCTAACCCTAGCAACATCGAAAACCTTCTCCATTTCCATAACCCACGTTTGAGCCTCGATTGGGTTCATGGAATCTTTGAACTCTGGCGGTCCCACCGCCTTGAAGTCCTTAAACGTTGTGTTTGGTGGAGCTTGAGGTTGGTTATTCATGGCTCCAGTCAGTAAGTTCACCAACTACTGCACGGGATTATTGTTGGCATAATTGTTATTATTGGTTGACTCTTCCTGAGCCGGTTGACGTTGTTGTCTTCTCCTTGGCGGCATTTTTCTATTAAATAAACGCTTTATTAGAACTTTATTTATTTCTCTAAATAGTTAAGGCATTACTCAACAATTTAACATATCACTTAACACATCATCTCAAATAACTTGATATTTTGCATTCAAATCAAAGTTTTAACATTAAGCGATAAGATAAGCGCTTTATTTACATCAACTATCACGGAATAAAGAATCCACTGGATTTAAAACATTCAAATATTCTTTCGTTCATAAACACGTCAGAATTTACATATAAAAACTAATTAAGTCTTTCACATAATTAAACAAATTCTATCATTGTCTGTCAAGGTGCTGAATAGCCTTGTCACGTTCCTCATCCATGATACGAGACATCGTCCTGCGATCCAATATATACGATGGAAGTCCTTCGAACTGGATGGGGTATCTCAAAACTCAATCTTAGGCCTCATCCATTGCATGATTAAGTGTAGAGTATGTTTCCCCAATCTTCGCTTTCTTTGCATGACTATCATCCTCTACGACGATCACCGACGCGATTCTCTTACCCAAACCTTCTCTGCTATGTTCAAACCTTTCGGATGTTTCCTTGATTTCTTCTTCGCTTCTCTCTCTCTCTTGATCTTATCTTGATTTTCCCTTCTCATGGACCAAATCCCATTCTACATTTGGCGGTCGAGAGTGAAGAGTCGAAATCTCCCTCTCTTCGCTTTCAGAAGTAATATCTTTGAATAACGCCGCCGGTCAAATCACGGACCTCATCTCGTAACTCCACGTTACGGTGCAGATAACGTGTCATACATCTCAAAGATCAGCGCGGTGTACCGTGGTAACTCTCTTCTTCCTCTTCCTCTTCCTCAACAAATTCCTCCTCGGGATCCTCCTCGGGATCGGTCTCTTGCTCATGTTCACGACCAACAACGGTGATCAATAGAGATGACTCCCTCTGTACACAATTTGCTCCCTAATGACATGAATGTCTCGGGGCTCCTCCCTCTGTCGGCACTTATATAGGTACGGGGTTCTTCCTCCCGACTTGACTAGCTTCTCCAACATTCGACATCCCGACAACAAAATTTTAAGTTTTAGTTACTAAGTCATATCATCTAACGCATACTTTAACACATAAACACATAAGGTCTTTTATTATCTTCAATGAATTACATAAATTCATTTTTTATAACTCAATAAGAGTTTTCCATCACTATCTTCTTTCTATAAGGCTACTACCTAAGGTTGTTCCCCCACCTAAGGTTCATAACTTACAGCTTTGATACCAACTTGTGACAATCCCAAATCCGGGTACTTGAATTCCACGGGATTTGGTGTTCACTGTACAAATATCATCTATCTATCTACCCATAATAAATGCAAACCATGCAATAGATATATATATTAATAAATCTCCCCTTATGGGGTTACATCAACTACATAATAAATACAATCCCAGGTTACTCTAACCTTAAACATCTGTGCGGAATCATAAACAATTAAGTCTTAAACAACATCATTAACTTAAGTCTTAAACAAATACATCATCATATAAAACAACAAGTCTTCATCACTTGTTAACCTTGCCTTTGCCTTTCTTAGTAGAAGGTTCTGTGGGTTCTTTCGGATTCTTAATCGCAATGTTATTATTACGCAAGAAGTGAGCACAAATGCCCACAAGTATAACAATAAAATAACAATTATAATAATATGCGAGTGAATCAAAGACATCCGAATAAAAGCTCAACTTTTGAATCAAGAATGAATAACAAGAATCAAAAGATTTTCGAGGGTCATAAGACTTGAACTATGTCCTAGGTTATCAAGGGTTATACTTGAAACCTTTAATGATCATAAGACTATGGACCTTTCTACTCGTACTTGGGGGATCGCCCTTCAAGTACTACATCTTGTGAACAATATCTTAACGCTAACGCGATAAGTAAATCCCTTTGCGAGGTTGTTCATCTCAATTTGACATTCGAGTGCGCTTTTAAAAGGAAGTTTAGTTTGGATAATTCATCGAGGGTTCGAAATTTAACGCTTATCAACTATGGACTAGTCGAATCAATAAGGGTTCGCTAGTCTAATAAGGTTCAATAATAATGATATTCAAATTGAATAATAATCTCGGAAGTATACAATAGAACAATTATTGTATAACCTGAATCATGCTTTGAAAAGATAATCAATCTTTAATATAACATTTGAACTTGAATAATAGTAATGATAATTTACTCGAGGTAAATAATAAACTTGAACAATAATGACAAGTAGGGTTAGGAAACTTGCCTCTGCGTATATAGGCTAAACGATTACTACTCCGTTCACCACAAATCCTACACACATACCATATGTATTCACGACATTCATTAGTTACATTTTCACTTAATTATTTAATATAAACTCTACTTTATTTAACAAATCATTACCCTTCTAATTTAATTACCTAATTAAATTAGAATATTTTCATTCTCTTCTTATTATTACACTCGAATAAATTATTTCATAATAATTTCCATCGAATATTTATTTTATTCCATAAACATCTCAATTAAAATATTTACTTTATTTTATAAATATTTTAATAATAATTTTCATCGAATATTTATTTTATTCCATAAATATCTCAATTAAAATATTTAATTTATTTTATAAATATTTTAATAATAATTTTCATCAAATATTTATTTTATTCCATAATATCTCAATTAAAATATTTAATTTATTTTATAAATATTTTAATAATAATTTTTATCGAATATTTATTTTATTCCATAAATATCTCAATTAAAATATTTAATTTATTTTATAAATATTTTAATAATAATTTTCATCGAATATTTATTTATTTATTTCATTTTTTTAATTTTTTTATTTATTATTATTTTTTATTTATTTATTATTATTATTATTTTTGATCAAAGTGGTAATGTAGTTTGGTAACTCCTGTGGGAAGCGGGGTTACCTGTGCTCATTTTCTGAGTTTGCAAATTCTGCGATTCATCATGAACATAACAAGGCCAAATTAGGCCAAAAAATCAATCACACGTAAAATTATCATGAATATGGCCATAACTTCCAATTAGTTATTTTTTGCAATTTAGACTTACCCAATCATTGTAATACATATATAATCATTACTTAACCCATCTAGCATGATTTTTAACAAGTTATAACACATAATTTGCAAAATCAACACATTTACTTTCACTGTTCTTGATGTTCTTGAAGGTTTTGAAAATAAAAAAAATGAAAATTGTCACTACGGATTCGTTATAACAATAGAATCCGTTTATTTAAACTTTGGTCTCTTAGTATCAACATGCATAACAACATACGAATGTAAAATTTAGGGATAATATCGTTCAATACATGAAATATCACGTATAAGGTCATATGGCCAAAACCCAAACTTTGTAAATTTTGAAATAGCAATTCATAGTATTATAAACCGATGACATGATAATTCACATAATATATATATAATCAAATACGATTTGATATATCTTAACCCATATATAAACTCATAATCAAACCCTTTTTCAATTCTGAGAGATTTTATAAAATATATGAAAGCCATTTTATAAAAACTAAATGGCGTAACTTTAAAATTTGGGCGGAAGGAATTACCTTGAATACTCTGCTTAGATTACACGAGGTGACAACAATTCCCAATTTCTCACACTTCTTCACCTTTAATCACAGTATTCGCAATCTCTCTCAAAGTTCTCAAACTCTCTTTGTAATAACCCGAGATTTCCTAAATAAAATAAATAAGAAAATTTGCGTATAATTTTTTTTTATTTAATGACGAGAATAAGTGTCTAGTAATGTGAAGCGATAAATGCGAATATATTTATTTCTTTAAAATTAGAAATAATTTTGGAATTATTAATTACTACAAATTATATTTTTATGGTAATTAATTTACGTAAGCGAAATGTTTTTATTAATTATTTTCCATGAAAACATGATTGGAAATAATATATGAAGTGATAATTGGAATTATATAATAAATATTTTATTATATGAATTGTTCGAATATTTAAATCAAGTATTTTAACTTGATACGCGAAAAGAGAAGTCGGATATGAGATCCAAACCACGAATTGGGATTGTGATCAAGAGATGAGAATAATAATATTATATTATTATTATAATGATTTTCTGAGACAATAATTATATACGTGTGTATATGTGAGACAGATAATATTGAAAGAATGACAATCAATTAGATCATAAGATATTACCCTTTGTGAAATCCTAATTATTAAACTCGATTCACGAGATATGACCGAGTAGTATTTGTGTATATGAAAGTTTCTTGTGTATAAGATGTCGGTAATTGAAGAAAACCCTAATTATCGTTGTATGTCGATAATTAGACAAACCCTAATTATTACAAACCTAATCGGTTGAAGTTAGAGATCGTAATGAGCGTGTTAGAACATACACAGATAATTAGAGAACCCTAATGGTCAATTAGAAACCCTAATTGATGGCGTTAAGAACCCCTAATTAGAAAATCCTAATTTTACATAGAAAACCCTAATTTAAAATTATTGGGTTTAATTACGATGTTAATGTATAAATGTTTTAATTTACCAAAGGATGAAAAGTAATTGGTAAATGATAAGAATTACCATCTAGTGATTAAATATTACATTTAATTTCTATGTACAAGAATGCCCATGAAATTATATGGAAAATTACCAAAATACCCTTTTGTCCATTTTAGTGTATTATTAGTAGCATTGTTGCTAGAATCTTTGCAAAAAGCTAGCCAACCACCACCTTCTAGAATTCCCTCATGCTACTATACCATTACACCTCAATTATACAACCAAATTGAGCATCCAAGGCATTTGAATTATTCTATAAATAGATTGGAGAGAGTTAGATATTTTGTACACTAAAATTCATCCAACTCTCATCCTTAAGCTTCTCTCTAAAACCTACGAATTATTGTAGCATATCAGTCCCTAAACAAAGCCCAACCATCACAAACAACAAATCAGAAGCATCAAGAAGCCAGAAATCAAAAATCAAGCTTGAAAAGGTAGGAAATCCTAAATTCTAGAAATCCTTCGATTCGATGTTAATTGATGCAATTGATTGTTTAAAGTAGTGTAATAGGGAGTCTATTAATGTTCTGGGTTGTAAAAACACAGACCCATAACATCAAAGTGCACGAATTTGAAGATTTAAACAAGTTGGAAAAGCTGAATTACATTATTTTTCACCAAATGTCAGAGGCTATAACTCTTTGGTCGATCTCGCGTTTTGTTGTTTAAAAGTTGTTATAGGTAGCCTGATATGTGGTCTTTAAACTCCAAAAGGAATTAGGTCTATATATATTGTAGATCGGGATTTATAAGCGGTCAAAGTGGGTTGACCGGCATTGACCAGCTGTTTTTCAAACCCATAAAATATTCTAAGTGTCCAGAAATGTTTTTTTGGAAAATGTCAGGCCTTATATCTCGGTCATCTTTAATGTATTTTGTGTTCTAAAGGTTGATATGTGTAGCTTGTTATGTGGTATTTAACCTCCAAAAAGAATCAGGTCCATATATATTACGGATTAAGAGTTATTTAAGGTCAAACTGGGTTGACTTAAGATTGATCGGAAAATTTGCAGGCATTGAGAATTTTCTAAGTGTTGATTTTTCTTACAAGGTTTGACCATACTTTAAGTGCTTGATTTATTGTTGTTATGATGATGTTAAGTGTTAGAGTTGTAGTCCTACATGTTGTCTACACCTTTGGAATTGATAGATCACATAAACGTTTACGATCATCAAGTTATAGAGGTCCAAAGTAGGCACCTCGAACTTTTTTTCGTGAAGAAAACGACTTTGGTAGCTACTTTGATGGCTGATTTATCGATCGATGTTTTTTTAGAGGTTATGATTGTTGGATCTTGTAGTCTTGTATTTTCTCTACAAGACCCAATTTATAGATTGTCCAAATTCATTAAGATAAGAGAGTTATTCACGCGTCCAAAGTAGGCCACCTTCGGTTACGCCTTATGAAGATCAGGTAGGCTCAAGAACACCTATAGCGACATACGTCACTATAGGGGCCTTTAGCGACGAGTTTTAATTATTTTAATTTCGATTTTCGAAAAATGATTTAAAAATTAGAAAATTAGATTTTAATTATTAAAAATACCAAATAAATTATGAAAAATTATTTTAAAGTCCTGAAAAATAGTTTTTAATTATTTTGAGTATATTTCATAAATATTTAATATTTTTGGAATATAAAAGGTATTTATTTATTTAATTATAATATTAAATAAATTATTTAAAAATAGTTTTAATTCATGAAAAATCATGAAAAATTATATTATGGTATAAGAAAATATTTTAAGTTATTTCCCATGACTTTTAATATTTTGTGATGAATTTCATTAATTAATTATATATTAATGATATTAAAGTTATTTAATGATTATATTAAATAATTTAGTTTAAAAATGATTTTAATATTATAAAAATCATTTTAAATGAAATTAAGGTATTTAAAATATTTGAAGTTATAAAATATAACTTTTAATATTTAAAGGATAATTTCATTAATAATTTAATATTAATGATATTAAGATAATATTAATGATATTTAGTTTATTTAATAATTATTATTAAATAAATAGTTTAAAAATGGTTTTATTTATTTAAAAATCATTTTTAAAGAGGATATTAAGGATTTAAAAATATTTGAAGTTATAATTAATGACTTTTAATATTTGGATGAATAATACATTAATATTTATATATTAATGGTGATTATTTAAAATGATTTTAATTGTTTTAAAAATCATTTAAGGGTAATATAAATGTTTTAAAAATAGTTTGAGTTATTATAAATAACTTTTATATTTTAGCAATGGTTTCATTAATAGTTTAATATAAATTAATTATTAATGATAATGGAATTATTTAATGTTTAAGTCATTTAATTATGATTAGATGTTTGAAAATTATAATTACCAAACTAAATTTGACTTGAGAACCTAGGTTATGAAGTCCAGGATTTGATGAAGAGCACCCATAGTAATGTGATTATATCACTATAAGCCCTCGAGTGATGATTTGATTTATTTTAAATTTTTCAATTTACGGAAAATTGAAAATGATTAAAAGTAAAATGTCCGATATTTACAGATGTTGAGGTATAGAATAAGAGTCTTAGACTCAAAGATTTACCGAAAAAAGTTTCTGCGATGCGGCAAACAAATGTAACCTATAATAGAAAAGAAAAAGACTTACAGAAGAGCATGGATGAGATATTTGAAAAATTTATAAAAATATTTCAAGTATAGAATATGAACTAAAAGTATGATCACTGCGATTATGTGATGGCGTGATTAGACTATGTGTTGTTCGTAATGACAAGCGATCTTATGTGTTATGATATATTGTTCTAATCGAGCGAATGATCGATTATTGATAGGTTGTGATAAAGAGATAAAACCTAAGTTGAGAGTTGTAATTGAATCAAAAAGTATCTTACCTTTGCATTTTCCTTTATGCAATGGACATGAGTAAGAAGTTTGATAATTATTCTATTCATACAGTATTATATGTACGCTTTGATTATCAACATGTTAGCTTCGGATATATATTACGTTAAGTTGATTTCTAAATGGTTATACAAGTGTCCCCACTTGGATAATCATAGCATTTATTCACATGTTGATATATCTTTGTCCATTACCCAGTATACATATATGTTGAATTACATATTATTGTTGAGTTAAGATTAAAACCTTCGGGTTTGGAACCGAGCATGTATGAACATCCCGATAATGGGAAAATTTTTACGCTTTTTACGGACAAAGGGTGAGCGATGAATTTCGTTCAAGTTAGTTATGTAGTATTGATCAATGTGGTACAATCTGGTCGATCATCCTCCGTTCTAGTAAGTTATGACGATTTTCTTTGATGAATTTCTGCTAAACCTTTTGAAAATGAAAACCATGTTCATAGTATGTTTCTTAAACCTTATTCATGGGTGGAGCCTAATTTCAAGAAATTGAAAGAGAGTTGTTATGTGAATTTTTATCAAGTCTGATTACTTCACAACTTTCGATTCGTTGTAGAAGTGTTATGGAAAGAGAATACTTATATTCTTCAAACTTATATATATAATTGCTATTACTTCTTTGGGCACTCGAATGCTCATCCTTGCTTAAATTAAATGTTTTTCGATTCGTCGATCGACACGAAGGCTCGAGCGAACGAACAAGGAAAAGAAAAGTCGTTGAATGAGATTTAGTATGAGTTAATGGTTATAGTTAGTAAGACAATGGAATCTATTGTCGGTATTGTAAGGAATGTATTTGAAGGTCACGTGCACTCCTGGGAAGTAAACTTTGATGTATGTAAATTAAGTTGAATGTATTATTATTTAGTATTATTCAGCTTAAAGAAATGGCATCGTGGAGAACCGAGTTCGGGTTTCAAGTACCCGGATTTGGGGTCGCCACACTTTTTGCCTCTCTGCTTTTCTAGACTTAGAATAATAATAAAATAAAAAAAAGACGTAATATAATGAGAGGAGAAGAGAATCGACATGCGCGTAATGGTCGATTAACCCAAACATGGGTAATCGCATCCAACCACTACTTGGGCCCTTGTTTGCAAACCCTTAATTGATTCAAAGTCATTTAATTTAATAAAGCTTTATCATATAGTTTGAAAATATCACACTCACTTATAAAATAAATCCCTTATTTTATTTAATACATTTTAAATAAAATATAATAATTTCTCATAAATTCACATAGTCACATAAATAATTTTCTCATTAATAAATAATGTCAAATTATTAATTCTCTAATTAATAATTAAATTAATTAAAATACCAATATGCTTATTAAATATTTCTTTTAATACAATAAGCTCACATAATCACATACTTTGATAATAAAAACTCTCTACATTAATTTAATAAATGTAACACATAAAATTAAATTAATCTACCACAATTGCGTCAATTAATAATTTAATCTAATAATTAAATCATCGAAAAATATTTATTTAATTCAATAAATATTAAAATTAATTACAAAATTCTCGTTCATCACATATCCCATCAACTCCTTCGCTTTCTCAATGTTGACATCTTCAAGGT
Source organism: Panax ginseng (assembly GCA_020205605.1). Classification (NCBI taxonomy): domain Eukaryota; kingdom Viridiplantae; phylum Streptophyta; class Magnoliopsida; order Apiales; family Araliaceae; genus Panax; species Panax ginseng. Next base: position 142,817,835 of record CM035140.1, on the reverse strand, counting down.
TCTTCAGCCCTTGGCTAGGGAAACCTAGGCATTAATTGAGGTCAGAAGATTTTAACTTGAGAGATCGACCTTTAACCTTGGTAGAAAGAGTTCGAGTTTATGGAGCGTTTGAGTAGAACTCCTTAACTGGTCGATGTATACGAGTACTTCGCCTCGAGACATTACGAAAACTCACTTCCTTTACGAGTCTAAGTATGTCACGAACTTCTTCTACGACTTCTCAAACGATTTGGTTCCAAGTTGAATCTTAGGTAATAACTTGCCCATTCTCTATTTGAATCATTCAAGACCGTGGGTGTTTGATTTAGAGATTTATGCGAGATGGCTTCTCCGGTTGGTGAGGCTCACGGGGTTAAGCGATTTTGCTCTTGAAAAGCTTTCTAGGGTTTTGAAAATGGGAGGAGAAAGGTTCGATATCTTTCGGTAACTGTCTGCAGATTTGAACTTGTCTTTATGGAAGTTCCTTCTAACTCTGCATACTCAAGTGATGTGTCAATCGGCGCCCATCCATTGGTTGCACGTTGCCCGATAATAAGTGTAACTCCCCACAACTTTTCGGTTATTAGAGGTGGGACGTTTAATTGACGTGGCTTTGACCGTTGACCTTTTGATTCGTAGAGTAACATGATGAGATAGCTATAGACTCAACGATTTCATTTGATGACTCAACGATCAATTTCGAGAGATGTTGCGAGTGGATGGCTTTGTCTTTTCTCCTTACTTGATGCAAAGATAGCTTTCAATCATTGATGAATTGAACTTATCTCCTTAACTTGAATGACTTAGCGAGATGTCTCATTCTTTATGCTCCTTGTGGAACTGGAGTACCCTTTGGTAGAACTACGATCGTTGAGTTGTCTTCTACGATCCTGCGGCACACACTTCGATCGTTTAGTCCTTTTCAAACTCAACTCTACGATCGTTGACCGACTTGATTCTTCTGAAATGAACTAGATCAATTATTCCTTCTGGGATAAGGTAGCTCAGGAAGGGCCAACCTCTTAGAGAGAGCTAAGGGTCGGGTTTGTCCACGAGGCGCTTTCAGATGAAATACTATGGCGATGGTTCAGACCGACATCTTATTAGACCTTTTCTGATGGGAAGATCTTCTACCAGCTTTAAGTATCTGCATTGCTGAAATCGTGGTGTCCTCATACTCTTACTCTACGATCATATGTTTGATCGTAGACACTTCATGATTGTGGATTGGGTGGCTGAAGGGTTATCAGTAGTACATTTTGAGACATTCCTACTGATTATGGATCTTCATTTGGTTCATCAGCCACAAAGTTTTGGGACTCTGTAGCTGGTACATCTCTTCAAGGTTTATTAGTCTTGTTATTCCTTAATGGATCACTTTGCTCCCCATTGTTGATCTTTGTCTTTCTCGGATGAATGTGATTCCTTCTTCTTCATGTTTATTTGAAGGCGCTTGACATTTCTCCTTCATTGACTGGAATCATCATCATTGCCTAATTTTCCTTGTATCGTAGAGATGAGTATTTTCAGGATTGATCACTCTACGATCATTTGACAAAGACTTCTGAACGTAGTCTCCTTTGATAGTCCTTTGTTTGAGAAGTTCTGCTTCTTAAAGAACTTCTTTTGTCTTAAGCTCCATGATCTTCTGTTGTGAGCTTTCCTTGAGGATCCTTTTCATAAAGCTTGTCTTTCTTGATATGAGCATATAGAATCCTCTTTCTTTTCAGTTGCATGGCATGCTCTCATATACAGATTTGCAGCCATGTGAGCTCTATTCTGATTAGCTCAGAGGGTCTTCAAGGACAGGCTTGGACATATAGATCCTTTATTAGACTTAGAGGTGCGAACTGGTCCTTAGCCTTCTATTTGGTTGAGTCTTCTTGAATGAAGTCTTCTGCTTCAGCATTCCGTAGTGTGGTCAAATTGACCAAGTACCTGCAGGTTCATGTATATTTCTACTTTTGGTCCCCATGTTTGAATGGGTCCTGCTAGGTTAGTTTTCTAAACCCCTGTTCCTCTTAATTGGATAATTATCATGTTTATCACCAACAAACATATTCAAGCATGCAACTATCTTGAGATAATACATTTGAGATGCATGATGGTGAGTGTGAGTAGGAATTGACAATTAATGACACACTCTTTATCTATGATGGTTTCATCATTTACTGGGTTATGTTCACAATGTTTAAGTGTTCACAGAGTGTGAATCAACTCTACGATTTATGAGTATCTAGTAGATTTATGGATGTGATCAGTTTCTACAAATCAACAAGATCCTCTTGTAGAACTGATCATTCTCGTGTGTTGTCAAACATTTAGAACATAGGCATACATCATACTAAAGCACATCAATGAATGATTACTTAACAAAAAAAAATTCATTTGATGCATGATACTCTTATGATCTATTTGATTTTCTTCAAGATGTCATCTTGACCTAAAACTTGGTTAAAAGAGAGTTTGTAGACATTTGAATTTTCCATCTTGGACTACTTTCTCTCTTCACCTTTTAGGTAGATTATGACTTCTTGTGAGAATCATTGTCATAGTTCATAAAATGGTGCAAATATGATGTATACATTAGTAATGGTGAGGAACCAGTACCTTTTTCTTGTCGGTTTCTTAATGATCATTTACCTTAGATATCTTTGAGTTCGGTATTGATGTGCATAACTTTTACTTTTGTTCCTTTCAAACTTAATGCTCTTGTTGGCCTCTAAATCAATCAATCGTGGTCTTGAAGATGTAGATCAAGAGAATCGTAGTAATAAGATCTTTGACATCTTTGAGTTTACAAAGATAGCACCCGGTTGTTGGTTGGGTCACTCATAAGTTTGAGAAGATCTTCTTCTCCTCTCGACAAGCATTTCTTAAGACGCGTGACCTCTTCATCTTCGGTGATGAGTGATTTACTCTTTGTCCTTGATGTCCCTTGCTTTCTTTCTCTCTTACGGTCTTGAGACAACAAGATTGATTGCAGGCTAGGATTGGTCTTCATTGATATAAAGAATCGAGGATATGGACCAATCTAAGCGACTTTAGGTGTATACACATTTTACCTATACACAATATTTCCAACGTGTGAGCTCTTACGCATATAACAAGTTACTCACTACTAAACTAAGTTTAGAACAATGTTAGTGCCTGGGATCAGACTCAAAGCGATTAGCTTTTGAATATAGCATAAGAACCTGCTTTGATACCAATTGTTAGTTCCCAGAGGGCATAATAGATCTAGAAGGGGGGGTTGAATAGATCCTTTTTATTTCAAATACTTTTTTGGTTAATGTGTATTGTTCATATTTAAGTATATGACAAACATAAGAATCTTTTAAAACACAGCGGAATAAGTAAAAGATTCCCCTTCATTGATATATTCATAATCATACATACATTGTTCGTTGGGTTAGTTTAGTTGTAAGCAGTTAGAACATACATAGCAGTTATAGATATAATGTAAATGACATAATGTAAAAGACACAAGGGGTTTTAAGTGGTTCAGAGACTCAAGCTCCAAATCCACTCTTCTGCTTTCAACTAGCAGGATTTCCACTAAGGAAGAGCAACACCCTGAATCTCTACGATTCCTTCAAGGCCAGTAGCCTTGGGACTTCAGTTCACTAAGAACTCTTCAAGGCTAGCAGCCTTGGGACTCCTCTAGTTCCCTAGGAACTCTTCAAGCCCAGCAGGCTTGGAACTTTATTTAGTCCCTTTGGACAAGGACCCTTTGGCCCTGCTTTGTTTAGTCCCTCCGGACAAGGACCCTCTTGGCGCTACTTCATTTAGTCCCTCTGGAAAAGGACCCCTCAGGCCCTGGCTTCGTTGAGTTGTTTGTTTGTTGTTATTAGAGTCGGTGCTTAGCTGCTAAGATGTCGTCATGCTCTGAACATCTTCTATCATTAGCAGCTTGGTTTGATCATCCTTGAAGAGTAGTTGAGTGTTGCATGATGCTCAGCTTCTTAGGTTGCTCAACTACTCCGGATGACCCCTTGATGAACTGCCTTGAAGATCATTCTCCTTGGTACTTGATGGCTGCACATGAGAGGCTTCTAAGATGATTGTAAGCTCTTCTGTTAGGTACTTAAAAGCTTTCTCATGCTTGCCACCAAGATGGCTTTTGTGAGTTCCCTTCTTACTACTTGATGCCTTCTCATGATGGACTTGCTAAGATGATTGTAGGCTCTTCTCTATTGTACTTAGAAACTTCCCGTGATGGACATCCAGATGGCATGATGCTTTTCTTTCTCTCGACAGTTCAGAACACTCTTCATGTAGTAGAACTCTCACTTCTACATAGTAGAACTCACACTTCTACTTCTTGCTTGATCTGACTTCTGAGTGTTCTTGGTGGATCGTAGAGTGAGCCTTCGGACTCACTATCACTCGGTTGGATCAGTCCACCTTCTCTCCAAATTCAATAACTCCAGCAGCATTGGATCTTTGAAGCTCTTTCTCATTTATACTTCTTCCCAATCCTTCCATTGGAAAGTAACCGTTGAAGGCTATTCAAATATCTTCACAGATCTCAAGTTGCTTGATGTAGACTGCTTGATGTGACTTGTCATACTTTTTCTGATGCTGCAGTTTACTGTTTCACCTACCCTATCAGATGTATCACTTTACTGTCTTGGGCAGGTTGAAGACTTTATCTCTCCTGATTTGTAGATCATAGATTGTCTTTTTGCATCGATGCTCTCAATAATAACTTGTCCGAATATTACCCTTTCAGATTGAACCGTTGCCAATGCTTCAGTCTTCAGGTATTCGAACAATATGATTCTGATGCACGTCTTCAAGGACCTGATCGCAGTGTCTTGTTGAGTGTTGCTCGTTGACTGGAAGAGTTAACACTACGATCTTGAAGAGTGTTGATTGGATCTTCAATGTAGAACACTTCTTCCTTGTATTGTGCGGTGCTTGATACTTACATTTTGCTTCGTCGTTCTCTCGACATCGATGGCCTAATTCCTTGCTCCTGGTCCCCTTACGAATATCAAGACACTTGGATTTATACGGCGCGTCCAACTTTTGCTTTCTCTGGTGATCTTCCGCTCACTTATCATCAATGGGCCGACCTCGTGACTTAATCACTTTAGCCTTGCTCTTCAAAAGCTAACCAGTATCTCGGTTCACCTTCCATCAGTTCTTTCTTTGTCTGGAAAACACTACAATCTTGGTTGCTTCCAAGATCGTTGTCTTCTGTTCTCTTGACAGCAACTGCATTAGCTGACTTTTCCTTAGTCAGCTGCTGAAGTCTTCTTTGAATCATCTTGTGGAAGACTTCATCACGAATGGCCTTTCAACTCAATCTTGATGCTGATTGGATTGGTGCTTAGTTCTTCTACTAGCCTACATGCCATTCGTTGAGTGCTCTCTCTGGTTCCCTCATCGTGGATTGCATCTTTGCGATTGCTGACCGAGAGGCTTCGTACCTTTGGATATTCGGGAGTGCTCATTCTTTGAGAACCGTGATCTCGCTTCTACGATTACGACTTGGCATTGTGAGCACTTACATTGAGTCGTATTTACGACTTTCTACGATTGACTTTGGCTTGCGAGACATTACGATCCCGAGATCAGATCTTGACACTCTATGATTTCTGCCTTGTGTTAGTTGTCTTCATCTGATCTTTCCCGACGATCTCTGTATGCACTCAATGGACTCTACAAACTCAGAGTGTAGTCTACGATCCTTGACTTGGCTTCGGCATCACTAGGCTCTACGACTCTGAGTGTAGTCTACGTTTCGGACTCGGCTTCGGCAGATGATCATTCGGCTCATAGGCAGGTTGTCTCTACTATTCTGAACATGACTTCCTCAGCACACTACGATCCCCTGGTAGTCTACGAACTCCGAGATCTACTATCTTGCATACTCCTATTCAAACCTCGATAGCTCCAAGAGTTAACCTTGATTCACACTGGCAGACTTCGACTTACAGTGCAAAGGTGCATTCGGCGATCGGGCCTATCTATTACATTATAAGATCAACCTAACAAGCTTGATATTTCTATATTTATAGTCCTTGTACATCATTTCTTTTAAAGACTTTATAAAGTTTGTTTTTTGCTCATGTAGGATCAACATAACATATTTGATCAATTCATTCTAAGTCCTTGTACATATATTTCTATTATCTATCAAAGGACTTTACAGCTTTTCTTAATGCAAGCATACTTGCATATTATTCATTCATATACATATATATCATAATCAAATCATATATAAATAGGAATATCATTCACATGCTTATTCCCGACACAATGCGTCAGCTACCACGTTCGCTTTTTCAGGATGGTATTGGATGGTATGATCATAATCTTTCAACAGTTATAGCCAACGTCATTGTCTCATGTTGAGTTCCTTTTGAGTGAAGAAATATTTGAGGCTTTTATGATCCGTAAAGATCTCCACTTTCTCTCCATACAAGTAATGCCTCCGAATTTTAAGTGCGAAGACAACAGCTGCAAACTCTAGATCATGAGTAGGATAATTCCTCTCATATTCTTTGAGTTGTCTTGAGACATAGGCTATGACTTTCCCATGTTGCATGAGAACACATCCTAACCCTTTGCCCGAAGCATCACTGTAGATGACAAATCCCTCCGAACCAGATGGTATTGTTAGAACAGGTGCTGAAATGAGTCTCTTTTTGAGTTCTTGAAAACTCTTCTCACATTCCTCGCTCCAACCGAACTTTGTATCTTTTCGAGTCGACTGAGTTAATGGAGTAGCGATTCGAGAAAATCCTTCCACGAATCTCCGATAATAACCAATTAAAGAAAGAAAGCTACGTGACTTCGATCATCGATTTGGCTTCCGACTTTGAATACTTCAATCTTTGCCGGGTCAACGGATATTCCATGACTTGATACTACGTGCCCAAGGAATGCTACTTCCTCAAGCCAGAACTCACATTTCTTTAACTTGGCATAAAGCTTATATTCACGAAGCTTTTGGAGTATCAGCCTCAAGTGTTACTCATGATCTTCACGACTTTTGGAATAAATAAGGATGTCATCAATAAAGACGACCACAAAGTGATCCAAATATTCCTTGAATACTCGGTTCATCATATCCATGAAGGCAGCAGGAGCATTAATCAATCCAAAAGACATGACTAAGAATTCATAATGCCGTCATCAGTTCTAAAGCGGGTCTTTGGAATATCCTCGATTTTAACCTTCAGGTTGATGATATCCGAGCGAAGATCGATCTTTGAAAAAAATTGTGCTCCTTGTGGCGATCAAACAGGTCATCAATACGTGGCAATGAGTACTATTTTGATGGTGACATGACTCAACTCCCGATAATCAATACAAAGTCGCATACTCCCATCTTTCTTCTTCATGAATATAACTTGAGAGCACCCCGAGGAGGCGTCTTGGGGCCGAATGAAACCAATGTCTAACAATTCCTCGTGAATTGGGTTTTAAACTCTGAAGTTCAATAGAGCCATTCGATATAGGGCTTTGGAAATGGGTTTTGTACCGGGTTCAAGGTTGATACAAAATTCAACTTCACGCTCTCACGGGGGTAGGCGGAAGAAGTTCTTGAGAATACGTCAGGAAATTTATTAACAATAGAAATATCCTTCAAATCTGACGTATTTTTGTTTAAATCCGTGAAATGAGCTAAGAAAGCTTGACATCCGTTTTCAATAAACGAATAGCTTTATGGCTTGAGATGACCGTGATTGATTTTAATGGTTTGGTCGCTTGAATTCGCATAATAGGTTTATTAGGAATATGAAAGCTAACAACCTTACAAAAATAATCAATTTTAGTATGATGAGTAGTTAACCAATCAATCCCTAGAATCACGTCAAATGCAAGTATTTTTAAGGAGATAAGATTGACAGGTAACGTGCGGTTCGATTTGAATCAAACAAGACTTATAAAGCGATTGGATGTAATGAAGGTTTCTCTAATGGAGTTTCAACGAGATAAGTCAAAGTCTAATTTCTCTGGAGTCAAATTTAAGCGTTGGCGCAAAGTCGAGAAATAAAAGAATGGGTAGAACCGGTATCAAATAAGGTATAGACTTCACTAGAGTTTATGATAAGCTTACCCGTGATAACCTCGTTCGGTTTCCTTGCTTTACGGGAGGTCACAACAAACGCTCTCCCTTGACTCTGGCTTTGACTTTTTTGGGACTACTTTGATGCCTCCATCCTAGCTGAATTTATCTTGATGGCGACAAAATCGAGCTAAGTGACCTTCTCTTCCACAATTATAACATGCTTTGGACGACATCATCGCTAGTTTGGTGATGTGTCCTCCCTCCGCATTTGAAGCATATGATAGGTGGTCGTTCTCCTTCCTTAACAATGGTCTTTGGTCTTTGACGTCTTTTCATCATTGTTGAATCTCCTTTTCTTAAAATGTCCATTTTATTGTCTTGGCTATGATTACCACCAAAAGTGGTTACCATTTCGGCATGTTGATTCCTCTACGTTTGTTGTCACCGCCCGATGACTATATTAAGCTTGGTATTTTCATTCTGTACCGCTTTCTCTTGGTTGCGTTGACTCGTTATCGCTCCAACAAATGAGCCCTATTTACAACATCGAATACAAACACAGTTTATGAGAAATAAGATATTATCGTATCTTGGTTTCAAACCTCTTAAAAATATTGGGTCATTCGCTCCTCATTATCAACCAAATGAGATCAAACCGGGATAACTCATAAATTTAGCCTCGTATTACGACTACGGTCATATTAGTTTGTTCCAACTTGATAAACTCCACCTCCTTCATGTGACGAATACTTTTAGGAAAGTACTTGTTGTTGAACAGCTCTAGGAACTTCTCCCAAGACATCTTAAGTGCGTTAAGTTTGAGTCGTTTCTGATTCCCACAGGTAGAATCTGCCTCTTCACGCAATATAAAGGTGGCGAAGGAACCTTTTGTTCTCGGAGCATCCCAAGACATCAAATATCTTGGTTATCTGCTTTATCCATTCTTCCGCCTTAAGTGGTTTTGGCTCTCCAATAAACTCCAGTGGTCCCGGCTCCTTGAATCTGTTTGGCGGTGGCCAGTCAAGAGTTGCGGTGTTTCCACTGCATTTTGGGCGAGAGCCAGCTCTCGTCGATGTTTCATGAATTGCATGAAGCCTCGGAACATTCCATCGTTCATCATTTGGTCGGTGTTATTGTTTGTATGAGGATTGTCGCCTTCACGATGCACATTGTCACGGTTATTGATCTATGGAGACTCAGCGGTCTCGTGCTCCATTGATGTTCTCAACATTCTCGGATGCCATTTTCAAAAATCGCCTCAAAACAAGGGTTAATTGACATGAAACATATTATCCCTACACTGATGGTGACCAATTAAATACCAAATAAACTTAGGTAGGTCATAGTAGCGAAGGAATTCCTCGTCTCTCCCTCCTAGTTCTAGTCTCACATCTTAGCCAGGATCATATCCTAAGCTTTGACATTGTTGTGACTCCCCAAAATAGGTATACATCACCTACTACGAAGTCGTCAAATACATGGTATGTAATACAAATACAACTTAATTATACAACCGTCGTAAAAAAATACGACAAAACATAAGTCGTGAGTTTTAATACAAATATTATCGTCTAGACAATATTCAAACTCAAATTCAATATTATTACATTTATTTTCCATTATTTCTTTGAATAGTGAGGACTACTAATGATATCATCCGTCCGCGTGACTCGTTCCCCGACTAGTCCTCGCTACGCTCTCATTTCTGAAGAGAACAATAAAAGTAAAAGGTGAGCTCAACTAGCCCGAGAGGAAATATTATGACTAAGATAATGCGAGAATATATTATCGTTAGCCTTCAATGATGTTAAACCGATACAATATAACAATCATCAAGTTTAAGCTGCAGTGAACAAGCAATCCATTAAAAAAAGAGTCAGTAGAGAATAAAATCTACTATCTTTTATGATTTAAAAGGTTTTCATCACTTTTTCGTTGGGACTCGATTTTAATAAATAATCCACATCATCGAATCACCCCCGCACTACTGGCCGAGGATATTCTTTAGTATCACAACCACAATTATCCATACACTACGGGCCAAGAATATTTGTGTATTCAATAATGGTCATGATCATGCCAACAACTGTCCATCAATGCACTACGGGCTAATGAGGACTTTTACCACATCATTTGTAATATTACGGTCATGATTACACCAAATAATCCAGTGTCATAATCATACCAAGTCCATCTATGCACTTATAGGCTCTGAGATGACTTTCAACAAAAATATAAACATGAGGATGATGACAATGATATAAGAATTCAATAAAATAAGTTCAAGAATTATTTTATCCAGGAACTAATAACGTCCAAATTGTCAACATGATACTGCTTTGTAGAGTAAAATTCAAGAATGCAAGAAGAATATTTCCATGAAAAGATACTGGATAAAGCGTAAATATCAAGGATATTCCACTAATTTCATGGAGTATATAAGTCAAAACTTTAACCAATTGAGTATAATAAGGAATGGAATAACAAAAGAAATCACCGGGCATGCGATAAGCCGCGCAGTGAGTTATTCCAACAGAATAATAAATAACGGAATCGGTCAAGTAGAACGCATGAGATGAGGATATTCCAATAGAATAATAAAGGCGGAATCGAAGTCCGGCAGAAAAAGCATGTGAGCAGGGATATTTCAGCGAGAATAACAAAGGCGGAACCAGTCCGACGTAGAACGCAGAGATGCAGGATGTTCCAACAGAATGATAAAGAATGGAACAATGGAAGAATTTCACCAAGTATAGGTAGTGGCAGTATCTGAGTTATTCCAATGAGAATAATAAAGAATGGAATAATGAAGTTTCTCTTCATAGATAAGAAAGAAATAATATTCCTATGAGTACAACAAATAATATTTCCTACCTTTAGAAAAAGCTGGATCTTTGGAATAGTGAGGTAGCAGACTTCTCTTCTTCTTTCTATAATTTCTCTCTATAATAATCGCTCTAAAGCTTTTGTGAATTGGTGAGAAATGAAGGAAGAATGAGCTTCTATTTATAGAAAAATATAGTTTCGATAATTGCACGTTTTGGGGCTCGAAAAATTTCAGTAGAATACCTCCAACTTTTCCTTTATTTTTAATTTAGTCATGAAAGTATTATCAAACTTACACCACCTCCCCTAATAATAAATAATGTGATTCAATAGTAAATTATGTGAATCAATAGTTCTAGACATGTGAAAATACGAATTACAGTATAGTACCTCCATCTATACCTCCATTTTTAACTTAGTCATGCAAGTATTATCAATCTTGCACCAACTCCCCTAATAGTAACAAGAATGTGAAACAATAGTATTCATATGTGAACAAATAGTTATAATTATGTGAAATAATAGCAATCAATTGCTCATTTATTCGGTTAAATACTCGATTGATTAATATAACCTCCAAACATTAATTATTATCGAAATAATTATCGATTTTCACTAACATAAATAATTCCAACACAATGAAACCATTTTTATCAAAAATATAAATTTTGAAATTTCAAAATTTGACTTTTCCTAAAAAAGTCAACTATTGACTTTTTGACCAAATAGTGAATTTCGAAAAATTTTGTGTTTATAGACTATTTTTACTAATTTCATCGTTCTGGACTCAAATATCACATCCGCGTCTCCAAATTCAACTCCGAACACAACTTCAATTTTAATAACATTCATCATTAATATTATAACTCACAATATTTATCAACCAGGTCGTTCCCAAGAAAGAGAGGGCTTTTCAATAAAGATTTCTCCCTATTGGGCGTATGATTAGGTGACCAAACCTCTCCTCGGCAGAACTTCTAGACATTGTAAATATTGTAATTTAATAATATGAATAACTTTGTCGTCTCAATTATTGATTTAATAAAATAACATATTATACGAGATGATCTTATGACAATAATCGAATAAATAATATGAGAGATATGATGCAAGAATTCATCAGTAGTAATAATTGAGTATAAGCGAGTGACTTCTCACGTAAGCATCAATAATCAATCTGAGTGTGCTACTTACGCAACCAATGCCAGATTATTCAGATATTTTACTCTCTGGGTAGTTCAACAGCGATTAACGGTAAAACTTCCGTAGTTATTTTCATAAAGTATTTTTGTCATTTTCTCAATCCGACAATAATTTTGTTGTGTGGGGGCCCACCAATGATTGTCTTTGTTGTTGAATATTCCCTGTTAAAAGCGAATATTCCAGACCAATCGAATATTATATAACAACTTGCGTACTTTGCAAAATTTGTAAATATTACCCACAACTATAACATTATATCAAATCCACACCATAATATTCAAAAAATATATTTCGAGAAAATTTAATCTTTATTCAAAAAGTTGGGGTCTTACAACATCTTAGCAGCACCTCCAACAAACAATCAACTATCAACAAGAAGTCAGGGCCTAAGGGGTCTTTGTCCGGAGGGACTAAATGAAGTTTCAAGCATGCTGGGCTTGAAGAGTTCTTAGGGAACTAGAGGAGTTCCAAGGCTGCTATCCTTGAAGAGTTCTTAGTGAACTGAAGTTCCAAGGCTGCTGGCCTTAAAGGAATCTTAGTGATTTAGGGTGCTGCCCTTCCTTAGTGGAAATCCTGCTAGTTGAAAGCAGAATAGTGGATTATGAGCTTGAGTTTGTGAACCACTTAAAATCCATTGTGTCTTTTACTTTATGTCATTTACATTATGCATTTAACTGTTATAACTGCTATGTATGTATTGACTGCTTACCACTGAACTAACTCTAAGAACAATGTACGTATGATTATGAATATATCAATGAAGGGGATATTTTACTTATTTCGCTGTGCTTGAGAAAATTCTTATATTTGTTATATGTTAAATTGTTAGCAATACAAAATAAACGAGAAAAATATTTGAAATGCAAAAGGATCTATTCAACCCCCTTCTAGAACTATTGTGTGCCTACTGGGAACTAACAAAATCCTATTCTAACTCAAATTGGATAACATAACACCCAAATCAGCTCTCTCTCTTCCTGACGTCCAGTGCCCCGCGCTAGAGGTGCAGAAAATCTGATGGTCTGATTCTAACTTTTGCTACACAAATAAAATTGCAAATAAAGGGTTTAAATGTATATGGATATGAATATATAGAGAGGAATGAGTTTCGAAGACGGCATACAATTAAAATAATTAATATTGATGGTATAATTTGGAACAAAAGGGAAGGATATATAACGGTAATCATTATTTTGTTGTTTTTGTTGTATAGTTGAAATCTGTAGAGAGTTGTGATAGAATTTTAAACCCAAACCTTGTACGTACATGAACTAATTACTTATCACGATATTCAGTGCCATTAAAAATAAGCATGGGAGTTATTCTCTAGTATTTTTCAAGTAATTTGAACTATATATGGTTACTTTATTATACTCTCATTCTTCATAGTATTTTTCAAGTAATTGATGATAATATTGAGTACAACACCATCTTTTTGTTTTGGATATGGAATGCCAATGGCCAATGGGCGTGTATGCATGAATTTGCATGTTCCCACCATCATAAATCATAATCATGCTCTATCCTCCAATTCTAAGCCCACAAGAAATGAAAACTGCCAAATAATGTGACGTGTCATCATTTAATAGGTGGCATGGCTTAATTGGGTTAGCCAGATTCATGTCAAAATCTGTATTTGTTCCCAATACTTTGGGTCCTAGATTCTACGTACTCCATCCAACTTCCTTCCGTTCCGTTGGGAAATGGTAAATAGAAGAAAGTTATATGTATATTCCGTACCAGTAGATCAAGAAAGTTGCTCACCTAATGACAAACAAGCAAAAGGTTAAAACCCTGATGAATTAAGTACAATCATTCCTTTACTCTCAATCGTTTCTGCTACTAACACACACATCGCGAGACATGATAACAAAGAGAGTTGTCATATAGGAATAGGAGTAGAGACGTATATTTTTGAAGTATGTGCAATTAGCTGACAAAATTTCATTGTATTTGTATATGAGCAAATTTAGGAGGGTTCCTTGTTTGCTTTATAGTATCTGTCTCTTTTCAACACAGCATACCATTTGCATGCCACGACAAGAGGCCTTGAAATTACAACGCCTATATGAAGTTCACGTGTACATATCAAACATGTCAACTCTTGATTGGACGCTCAGATTTCTCGCATCCAATCCACCTACGGACCTACACCTCATGCTCTATTCATAACTACATTATTTGATACTATTAATTATAAAAATAATTAAATATATTATTTATTTATTTTCTTATTTTTTGATAAACTTTTTTTATTTATATTATTACTTGTAAACAATTAAATAAAAATTTATTTGGTATTAATTACAAAATTAATTAAATTTATTTTGGCCAACTTTTCTAATTTATTTTGATATGTTGTTTTATTTAGAATAAATCTTTCATTTTCACCATAAATTATTTCCTCAATTTTCACGTAAGAAAGCCACATGGGATGATTTGTGCCACATAATAATTTTTTTTACACGTATGCAACTGATGTGGACATTTATGTTAAAAGTCAACAGACTTAACGGATTTTTTAACGTTTTGTAAGAAAACAAAAGTTTAATGAATTGACCATAAGATTTTCTTTTTAATAACTTATTTATACGCTGACATAAAGTAGAGTTATAAAAAAAACATTTAATCCGAAAGAATTGTCTGTCTATATTATGGTTTTGAGTCATTGCCTTCGTCTTGGTATGGCTTCATGCCCGAGGCCAAATAAAGTTATGTTTATTGTTGTTGTTGTATGTCAATTTTGATTGATAAGCGAGCCCAGCCCATTATGTCATCATTTCACTTTCACATGGCTTTCCTTTTATCAAAGACAATGAGTAACTTCTCTTTGTACAGATTGTACTGTACAACCATATTTTGTATATATATCTAAATTATGTCTAAAATATTAAATTCTGTAAAAAAATTAATTGAGATAAATATTACTGTATATATTTTTTGAAAGACAATAGAAAAAAAAAATTAGACCGGTCGCCAGTAAATTGTCGCCGAAAAAGTACTCTTGTCTACACTAACTCCATTAATCCACATGCTCCGCTTTCAATTACTCCCTCCATCTCGAAAAAAATAAACACAAATTAAGATTTTTTTTAAAAAAAAATATTCATAGTAATCCCATAAAATTATATTATATGATGAGATCTAGGGATGGACAACCGATAAAAACCGATTGAGCAGGATAGAGTGCATAGAACCGAATCGGTAATGCAAATCTAGAAATCGGTTGGACGTAGATACATAAACCTATAAGTACCGATTAAATCTGGGTTTTACCATAAATTAATATAATTATTATTTTTATTATTATTATTAATATTATTATTATTATTTTTATTATTATAATTAATATTTTATTATTATTATTATTATTAAATTATTAATAATAATAATAAATTAGAAAAGCGGTATATATCTAGGCCCAGGTTCGGTTTATCTTAGAACCATAAAAGTCTTGAACAAAACCAGGTACCAAAAATCGATATATCTTGATTTTTTTTCAACCTAAGAACAGGATTTATATTTATCTTAGGCAAGCAGGTTCGGATCGGTCCGATTCGTCCAAAAACCGAACCATTTGCCCACCCCTAATGAGATCTTTTAATTTTTTTATATTAATAACTTACTAAATAATATATTTTTCCGTTATTTTATGTACCTTAGTTCATTTTTTTAAGGATAAAAAAAAATCAATTTTTAAATTATTTTTTTAATTTGAACTTTAAGGGCCGGGTATTATTTGACTAATATTCCCCATAAACCCAACTAAACCCTAGCCCTCGATCTCTCTCTCTCTCAACCAAACCCTAGCTCTCGGTCCTCTCTCCGGTGGGAATCATCTCTCAACTCCAGTAAAAACTATTCAAGGTATACTCGTTTCCTTCATCTCCAGTAAAAACCTTTGGTTGTAATTTGCAGTTTATATAGGGTTTGTACATGCAAGTGTATGCCTTTAAGATTTCTCTGTAGATTGTTATAGTCGCTCTTTTCACCTAAAATGAGAAACAAAACCTTTTGATAGACTGATAGTGTATTATCCAGCTTAGATAATATATATGTTGTTGTAACATTTTAATTAATTATTGAACTGATTCTAACTAGCTCAATTAATAGACTAATTAACACTATTGTTTATCAACATTTTATGAATTTTTTGTTGTTCCTTTTATTTGATGGATTGCACCAAATTGGTGCAGTTTTTTTTGTTGCAATTTGCAAGTCTTGTAACTTTAGTTTTTCTTTTTGTTGGTTTTGTTTTTTAAACTCTGCAATATATCTATATAGATATATTTGAAAGTAGTATTATGTATTTAAGCTGTTCGCCTAATGAAAACTGGTGATAATTAATTTGTATGTTGTTCTGTTCTCACTTGTTAATTTGATCATAGTGTACTTTATAACCAGATCGGGCCAAGACAATGGCCGAAGAAACACAGATACAAGAACCTGGAAATGTCCCAATGAAGAGAAAATTAGGGCACAAAAAGGGCAGTAAAGGAAAGAAAAAGTTAAAAGTGTTTAAGGGCTCTGGAGAGAAGGTTAAAATAGATAAGAAAATGCAAAAATTATTTCGCAAAAGGGCAAGAGACTATAATTCAGATGATGATGAGGAACCTACCCCTGTGATTACACATAGAAAGGAACAGTCACATGGTAAAGAAGAGGTTTTTGATGATGGATCTTCTGATGGAGGAGAGGACCATGGGGATGTAGGTGAGGATTTTGAATTTTCTGAAGATGAAAATGGTGAAATTCAGCCTGGGATCACAAAGTTTGCTGAAGGTTGTAAAGCATTCAAAATGGCATTTAAGAAAATCACGAAGAAGAGTGTTTCTGACGATGTATTGGTAAGCCTCTTAATTTTTGTTACTACCTCTGATCTGTCATCTATATATTTGTATGAAAGCAAATATCTTTGCAGGGTCCTGTATTATCAGCACACAAAAAGCTTATAGCTGAGAAACTTGCTGATGAAGAAGCAGAACGCAAGGTTAAAGGAGAAGCAAAGAAGGAAAAACATATGGTATTTTTTTTTCTTATTACCCTCTCTCTCTCTCTCTCTCTCTCCAACACCAGGTGCATTTAGGCACGAATTTTGTTGTATTTACTGTTATATTTCCTTCTACGAGAATCAGTTCATCTGTTGTACATTTCTTCTTAACTGAAAAAGGTAGGTGAGAAGGGACATGCGAAGCCTGCTAATTTGTTGGACACATATGAAAAGTTTCTTATAGGAGTTGCTACAAAAGGAGGTAACTGTATTGCCTTTGTATGCTGAAATTTATTTGATAAGGATATCATTTTTTCTATCCTATTTTAGGCTCTCCCAAACTAACTCGGTCTTCACTAATTCCATGTATTTGGCTGGATTTTCAGTGGTCAAATTATTTAATGCTGTAAGTTACTGTTTTGATTTGAAGTCATTATTCCTTATATGTCTGCCTTATCCAAGTTACTGGATTTTGAACTTACATTTTATTATATCTTATATACAGGTGAACAAGGCACAAAATGCTCAGAAAGGATTGAATCCTTCAAGGTCTAAAGATGCAAAAGGTATGTGGAAGTGTGGATACTGTATAATGCATTCCTAAAGAACCTCATTGCCCTTACTTGCTGAGATAGTTCTCTTGTTAAACTTATAATATGATACATGGTCTGAATAGTTTTGTTTATAAATTTCCAACTTCTACTAAAATTGATTTGTATTCTTTTTCTTAGAGCACATATTACATGTGATATTTTTGTTTGTATACATTGAAATTTTGGTACCTTCATGACAAATGTTTCTGAATTTCATTGTAATGGCCAATATCCTGTATTGAAGTCGGCCTTATTATTTTTACGTCCAACTGGTGTTCAGTAACAAGGGTGACTTGATCGTGCTTTGGCTCAATTACATCACAGGGGCATTTAGCTACGAGCATTTAGGATCACATAAAAATCATTAACATTGCTTCTCCCATTTCACTAAACATCCAAATGAGATTATTGCTAACTATTATAGAGTAGCAAGAAAATATTATTATGTACCCTTTTCAGCCCCCATTTATCTATGATCTTTAAATTATTGTTCTCTTTTTGTGATGAGGAACCTACAGCCACAACCTTTTGGTGTGCAGTGGTTAAACTACCTATTGCGCTTAATACCCCCAAACCACACACGGTAAGTCCACAGTATACTATTGTTGGGTGGTCCCTAAGTAGATCGTTATTTAATTGGAGTACCGAACCACGACCTATGCTTTTGAAGATACTTATCACTTGGCTCACTCTATCTATGATCTCTGAATTACAGGACTACAGATTTCAACTTGTATTTGATTATTTGAAAAGCTTTAGTCAGGAAATTTAACAATTGATTCATATTAATCACAATTGCCCATATGGCGATTTTAATGCTTTAACTAATATATATATATATATATATATATATATATATATTCATAAAACATATACACAATACTTTTCAAGTTTGTCATGTTGCAGTTGGACACCCTTTGTTTGCATCCACATTTCAAATCTTACTAAAAAGGTAGTTGCTTTATTTTTTTTTCAATATTGTTCTTTTCGTTTCTTTCTTCCCTATTATTTTGGTGTGTGGGAAGGCAAGTAAGAAAATGTTATTGTAATTTATTGCATTGTAAGCCACACTCCATTTCACTACATCTTTCTATTGCAAGACTTGAATTTTGTTCTTCCTCCAAAACTGGGAGAGCAGGAGATCACAATTGAATCGCACTGCTTGTGGTCACCTTTTCAGCTTTTGAGGCAATCTCTTCAGCTAATTACGTATTTTTTGAAATCTAATTCCAGTATTTCTGCGCTACTTAGTCCACCATTTGTACAAGGAAACCGATCTATACTTACTTTGTTTGAACTTTGGAGTTGCTTGTAGAACCGGGTTCTGGTGATTCTTATTTGCTATGGAGTTTGTTTCCTGACAAGTACATTGGCATATGAGTTGCTATGAATCCAGCTAATTTATTCCTCCATTTCATTGTTGAATCGACACATACTATTCTTTATAGCATTGTTTCAATTCTGAACATAGTGAACATTCTCTTAACCTGCCAGTAATAAAGAAGCGAAGGAAGGAAGCATTCTTTTCAGAGTTGAGCAAGATGCCATCCCAATCGGCAGATACTTCCGCCAAGGTTCTCTCTCTCATTTAGTTGCATATTCCTTGAACTTCACCACAAATTATTTTCAAATATACGCAATCCATCAGTTGGTAAACTGGAGGTATTGGTTTATAAATGGCATGTGTTCTGCCATGGTGTTCTGCTATTTCCCCTGTACTAATCACTTATTACTTCTTTTTCAAATGTAGGTGGATGGTGAGGGTCCTGCATGGGCTCCATTACGTGATAATTACATGCTAACAAATTCTAAGTTAAAGGACTGGGATAAGATGCCGGTAAGGATTCCCAAACTTCTCTTGGTGAATGTTCACTATTTCGGTTCTTTCTTCATGTTGTAATTATTTTTATTAATTTACATCCAATATGAATGTAGGAGACAACTTTAGCGGCAGATGACTTTGGGATTTCAGCAGACAGTTCATCCGATGAAGAAGATTAATCTTTTGGGAAGTCTGTAACATTTTTCTTTTGAACGAGTTTTCATTGTGTAGGAAATATCACTATATTTGTGTCATTGGAATGGGTTGTATAATAATATAGTGCAATCATTATCTCTATATTAGTTACTGCAGGAAATATTATTCGATCCATAAAAGAATTGTAAGAGTAACAATGGCAGTTGAAGAGTAATGTAATGGCAGTCTCCTTGAATTTTATATTTCTATTTGGTGGAAAAGTGTTGCTACAAAAGATAAATGTCTTTGAATTCAGGTAGTTCATATACGGGTACTCCAAGAATTTTGGGCCTTCATCTCAATCATGGGATTTAAAGTATGATGGATCAGTCAAAACCCTTCAGTAGGTGGTAAATAGGTCACATAATCTTTGTCGTAAGATGCCATAAAGCAAGAATTTCATCTCAATTGGGACATGTAAATGTTCCATTCACGTTAAAATTAGAGCTTACATTAACTGAAATAATTAAAAATGCAATAATTATTAGATGCATGTTCTCTCTTAACTGTTCTGTAATGTTGTGTGCTATACATGTCAAACAAAAAGGAAAAGGTTACAAACGCAAGCTAAAACCTTCTAGGACACAAAAAGCCCCATTTTTTGCATCCATCATGTTTGGGGCTGCTTCTATACTAATCCTGCATATACATGAGTAATTGAAAAATGAAAATATTACAACAAGAATCTTCATGCCTGACCTCACAGCTGATATGGGCTTACCCGTAGAGCAACACCATTTGCTTCATATATCCACAGAGCAGGACGAAACTTGAGAGTTAGTTTTAGTAGAGTTAGTTTTAGTAGACATGGCAAACCCTATGGGTAAAATGTACAGTTCATGAAGGCCAGAGCATATGTCCAATCCTCCGGGAAAAAAGGTTGACCATCCGAACTTTCCTATAAGAACACAAGAAGAACAAAAGGGTGCTGCTAAAGAGTGATTACAATTTAGCACGCTATCCTTGTGGTAAAGATCATTCTTTTCTTTCTGGTTATGGGGAATAAGGTTTCTGTCTTTGAGATTCAGCAGTGAAATCAGCTTTATACATCCACCTTTATCTGAAGCCCCTGTAATACAATGTTATATATGTTGTCCACTCCCAAGGAAATAATGCATCAATGTCATCCATTCCCACATAATATTATCGGTGTTGGCATTGATCATTTCTTTCCTAGTGCATATGGTACAAGATTTTATTCTCAGAAGCTTCGGGTTTGGCTCAATGGGTCATAATCAAAAGCATCACCAGCCTTGATAAAGCGTCCCTTCACACGCTTTCTTACATCAGCTCGTGCCTTGCGTGTTTCATACCTTACTCTCTTCTCAAATCTACATTTTAAAATATGAAGAGAGGCAAATATCAATAAAAAGAAGGATATATATATATATAAGCTACATAGCACAAAAGCCTAAGTCCCACACACGAGTGACCTGAAACTCAAAAGTCAAACCTACTAAAAGAAAAATAAACTCGAAATCTCAATCGAATGTACTGATGCACATGTCACAGGTAAAAGAATTGTGGATTGAATTGCAAAGAGGCGGTAGAAAAAATGATTCAGTTTACTAAATTTTGGAAAATATGAACCGACACTAATCTTACTTGCGCGTCTTCTTCTTTTCCTTGTAACGCTGGACAGCACTACTCCTGGTATCCGAAGCCAAGGAATTTTCAGTACCTTGGGGACACCATGGTGGTGGCTCTCCATTGAGAAGCATTGAAGAGGCTCCACAATCTTGATATTCACCAGCACTGCTCTCTCCTGTGAGACCTGAAAATGATATATTTGAGGCTTGCCTTGCGAAGCAAGCCGGTTCCGTCTTACAGCTCATCATGGAATCAGCAGATGCTGCATGGCTGCCTGTAGGTTGCACTAGATTTTCCAATCCAACCAATGATCCCTGGCAAAGAATATATAAATGTTAATGCAAGTACATATTTATATTTAGTTCAAGTTAAAAAATTCACCAAATCAAATTGGAAAAAGGTTGTTTTAACCACTACAAACACTAGTGACACCTATTCAATCAATTGAACACATCTACTTGACTGACAACCTACATGCACATCAGCACAAAATAATCATGAAAGAAAAGCTCTTTTCAGCATTTAAAGCTGTGAGCACCTTATCCACTTGAGCACATCTACTTGACTAAATATATACCATTAAGATTTAGGTGCAAGAAGTTGGCAAGCATTTAACTTGCACATTGACAGAAAAAGGCAATTAGAATAAAAATTTACAGGATTTTGGTGAAAAATTAAAAGAAAAAGGAATCATGAGGTATTCCAATCATCACAATAATGACACCTCAAGCAGCACATCTACTTGACTGAAAAGATGCAGATATGTACAAAATAAACATGAATGAAAGGCTCTTTTCAACATTATAAGCTGTGAGCACCTTATCCACTTGAGCGCATCTACTTGACTGAATATATACATTAGATGCAAAAAGTTGACAAACATTTAACTTGCATATTACCAGAAAAGGCCATTGGTATATAAAAGATTTACAGTATTTTGGTGAAAAAGTAAAAGAATAAGGGAATCATTAGGTATTCCAATCATCACTATTAAAGGATTGTATCATTTATGAAGCCTCAAGAGCCAAGACAATAAAAGGAGCTCATTTGTTAGAGGCGGAAGAATATACCAAACGTGATAAACAATCAAGAACGAGGGACGATGGAAATTATACAGCTCCAGATAAGTTCATAGGATAAATCAAATGTCATCCGCAAATACAGGGAGTTGATGTTCAACGGGAATCTGATACAGTCATTTAGCACCTCTGTTGCGTAAACTATTGGGGTTTCTGGTTTTCAGAATGCGTCCACTATTGATGACACCAGCCTCATGGTCATTCACATATATATGCACTCAAAGCATGAAATCTAAGCATGTTTATAATATTACTAGGGGTGAGCATTCGGTTATTACCCGAACCGAATAAGAATTTCGGTTATAACCGAAAACCGAAAATACACTGTTTTAACTATCCGAACAAGTAACCGAAATTTGTACTAACCGAATAACCGAATAGGTTATTCGGTTATTCGGTTAATAACCGAATAGATTTATCTCCTCAGTCTCTCTCTCTCTCTCCATGTAATTACTAGCACATAGCAGTCTCCATCTTCAATTTCTTCCAAGGTATACCTAATCTTCGCGGCTTTCACTTCCATATATATACACATACATGAACTTGAAGCTATTGATTCCTCCTCATCGCTCGATCGATTTTCTCACCACAATCGTCGCCATAACAACCACAATAGTCGCCGGCATAGACAGGATCTTGACGGATGTGATCCTCTTCGACGTTCGTCGATCTGTGATGGTGGTATCATTTCCCCCAAAATCAACTTCATCTTTTTCTCTCTCTGTTTCCATGTACTCTCAGCTCTCTTTTATTATGAACTGACCCAAAAGGCAAAAGGCCATCATGAATGAGCTCTAGAAACCACAAATGGAGATGGGTTCAAACTCTTCTTCTTCTTCCACGGTTCCACCTCGTCTGATTCACTCAATGGGTTGAAATTTGGCAAGAAAATTTACTTTGAGGATGTGGGTGTCGGAGTTCCGGCCAAATCCGGCAGTGGGTCTTCGTCGACCGAAGTTGATTTTGGGGAAATGGGCCGAGAGAATTCAAGAGTAAGAGACTGAGTGCTGTGGAATTATGGATAAGAGTAATGAATGAATGGGCTGAGTGCAGAGTCTTATTTTAACAAGTATTGTTCGGTTATTCGGTTAAACCGAATAACCCAAAACTAATACCCGTAAAAACTAACCGAAAACCGTATAAAAATTCGGATATAACCGAAATAGTAAAAATAACCGAATTGTCAGAATATTTCGGTTAAATTATTTCGGTTGTGTTCGGTTTTTCGATTATACCCGTTTTTTGCTCAGTCCTAAATATTACAACACTAGACCATGTAAATACCAAAATTTGAATTGTAGCTACCATAAAGATCGACTGTTGAAAAATAGAGAAGTATTGAGAAAATGGTTGTTGACATATATAGCAGGTTTCAATGTGGTGATGAATGGTTATTATTGAGGCCATTGAGCTGCTAAGAATTAAAGGACGCAAGTAACCATTCTGGACCATATATGGTATATGGTTTGTCCTTGAAGCAAATAAGAGATGCAGAATATATATATATATATATAGAGAGAGAGAGAGAGAAAGCAGAGACCACCTTTAGCTTCCTACACAAAACTGAACCGTCGCCAGTCTCGAGCCTCGCCATAGCCCGAGAATGCTATAGACCGGTTTAGACCCTACGTCGATGGGTTTATATATATATATATATATATATAAAGTGATCCGCATGTGGACCACCAGCATAGCTTTTTGCCTGTATATATATTTCTGCAAGTAGAAAGAAACATGAAGCTACATAAAAGACATTGAAAGGTAATGCAACAATTATTAACACAAAGACGAAGCATTATGAAATGGGATGATCAGACCTTGTGTACTTAAAATAAAACTCGTTTAAGAGAATATGCATAAAATCAATTATGGAATTTAGAAAGCCTATTTTCAGCTTCATGAGAATGTGCGAGGACAACAGACCATCTACACCCATTTATTTTTTTATTCAAGCAAAATTTAATGAATGTGAAAAAGGGCAAGAAAAAATGTGTTGTTGTGTTTTCTTTGGCAAGGGCAGAAAGATGTTACAGCTATGAACGAAAGACAATCAAAAAAATCGACAAAGAAATAACACTTTGAAACAGATAAGTGTAAAATCTGACAAAGATAATAAAGATAAAATAAACAACTCAATATAGATGGAAGTACCTCAGCAACATATGCATCCTGGCAGTTGGGATTGGCACCAAACAATCCCTTCATCTCAAACAAGCTATCAATCCCATCATTATTGAAAAGATGTTGCGGATCATTATGACCAACACCAAAGAGTTCTTCATATTTCTCAATATTCAGGTCAAGTTCATCCATATTGAAGTCCTCATAAAAGTCATCATCTTCACGTAGTTCAAGCTCTTTTGCTCCAGAATATCCAATCTGCATGTTCATTAGGGAAAAAATGTTAAAGAAATCATAAAGAGAGGAGTAGGAAGATTTTATAGGCTTGACCTTCTAACAAAAATTTAAATTCCTTGGAGAATGTGTCTGATTATGGATTAATGGTCCTTAAGCTGTATGGTAAGTCTTCTTTCTTAACCATAACTTTTACCCAACTTCCCCATCTCTTTTGCTAGTTGATAATTATTTAAAATGTTAACTTGTGCGTAAGGACACACAACTTCACTTCAACTTTGCATCTTTACTCCTGTGATTTTCAAGCATTTTCTTGATGGGATAGCCCTTCAATATCTTAAGCATAGGCATCCCTCCTGTGAACCTCTCATTATTTGTTAGTATTTTTTTTTATCTCTAAGTTACTGTTTGCTTGCTTACCTAAAGCCAGCAGCAATTCTACTCTCTTTTTCTACTCTTTTTGTTTCTTCTTGTGAGATATATAGGCATTTTAATTGCTTTACTATATTTGACAATAGGGTTCATTTCATATTAGAATTACAGATACATACAAAATTCATAGTTTATAAGGAATAAATAGAAACATAGTAAAATAAGAGTAGAAGATTTGATAATTTGACACAACTAGGGATAAGTATCCATGGGTGAGAATAAAAGGATGGTGACAAGAGTTATCCGTAGAATGAAACTGGGGAAAGATGATATTGAAAAGAATAGCAAATATACACAGACATGAAGGAAAGGTTTAACAAGATAGCTATTAGGCCAAAAGCAATTGCTGTGTTTTCACGTGTAACAAGATTGTAGTTCCTAAAACGAGGATGCGGTCTAGTATAAGCTGCAAACTACAGAACTTCAGAGTAGAGACATCTCATGAGCATCTTTGACAAGCTCACAAGAGAAATGAACAATGCTGATACTGTTCAAAGAAATCGAGAGACAAGTATACAGTTAGGTATTGAAAGTTGTGGAACTTACAAGAGAGGCCTAATTTCCAACATGTCAGGAATCTTTGTCACAAGAGACAACAATAATAGTAGATTCTCCACCCAAGAAGAAGTCAAGTCCCTGTATACCCTATTGAATAACATGTATCCCTACACGGAAAAATATCCAAAATCATCATTTACCTTGGATAATGTAGATTTTGTGGATTTGATTGGCTGGTCTGCATTGTCTACCTTGTTGTCAAGTTGAGGCATTGAGGATCCCTTCCAAAAGTTTGAGTTATTTACATTCTCTAAACCTTTCGCATCAATAGATAAATCTTGATCTCGACCATTGTTGCTTCCTGAAGGGGCTACGGAGTTTGCGAGACTATTATCAGTAATGCTCATTGAATCCATTCCCTGGTCCAAGAGAAAAGACCAGATACTCGAAAGTTCAACAGCTGAAGGGCAGCCTGAGTAGCAGTTCACCGATTGCCTCTTATGTGTGGAACCTGAATTAGAGCCACCATGCCCCATCCAATCACAATTCTGACAAAGTGACAAACTTTCCTCGACACATCTGACAAATGCTGGTTGTAAATTGCATCTTTCACACACCAGTGTCCTAGAATGGCGTCTTGAAAGTGCATTTGCAGAATGAACATTGCGGTCACAGGATAAACATAAGCAGGCAGCATCAGATCGACAATACACCATTGATCGTTGTTCCCCGCAAAAATCACACAGATAACTCATGTCTCAAGTTCAACTAAATTTTCTTCTAGATCAAAATTTTGAAAAATAATACAACTGACAGGATTGCGGCTCTCTAGCAAGATAACATGTATTAACCAATAACAAGTTTCCTAGATGAATCTATACTCCTCAGCAGCTATGCTTACAAAACCTCAACTGGAAACCAATCCAGTTTCATCCCACTAAGGTAAAGCAATCTGCGCCAAAAAAGGTGAAAATGGAAATTAATAAGATTCAAGATTTACATCATTAGCCTACTAGATAACTTTTACTGAATAAGAATATGCTCTACACCAAGAATCAAGAAAAAAGGTCAGTTTTTATAAGGGTGTTGCTGCTAAATGTCAAGAAAAAAAACAGATCTTAACAGAAAGAATTCTCTAATATGATGGCTAAAATGAAAAAGATGCTCAAGCCATAAAATCTAAACAGATACCCAAAGGAGATAAAAGTGGCCCACCAACATAATGAGCATCTAGAATCTAGGCAAAAAGTAGAGAAGAATTTGGAACACTGCTGGGGTGTTCAAAATCAGCACAATCATAAAGAAGAATAAAGAATCTGAGACTGGGAAAAACAAGAATTTAAAAGAGAAAGCAAACAAAATTACAATCCCATTTTAATTATTTTTTTCTTCACGTGCAAAATGATATTAAATAGATTCTCAAAAATAAAATTAAGATGAAAGAACTTATCCAAGAAATGAAGAAGAAGAAAAAGATAAATCAATTACAGCAAAAGAGACTTCCATGTAAGCAAAGCTGCAAAACACCAGACAATACACACATCCAAAAATAACATATTCACACATAAAGAGCCCATGTATGTAAACTTTTCAACAGTATAGCTGTAAATCTACAACCCCAAAAAAATCCATCTTTTTGGGTTATTCAAATTTGTGACTCTCCCACAAACAGATAATCAAACAATTAAGCAAACAAAAACAACCCCAGAAAAGAAAATCAAGTGAATACACAAAAGAACTTAAAAAGTTACCAAATTGAACAAGAAAGCCAGCCAGATTTCAAGGTGCAAGAAAAGTACAAAGCTTTTGATGCAGCTTTCTTTAACACACAAAACCCCCTAAGGAGAAAGATCAGACCTTTCCAGACTCTCCCTGTTTTCCTTTGATGGTCTTAAGAAGTTCTTTTGGCTTTGCGTAGGAACTCAGACAAAAATTATTAATATCATAGTGATAAAAAGTGCAGCTGTTGGGGTTGTGAGGTGGGGCCCTGTCACTATCATGAAAATGAAAAGTTAGAAAAGTTAGGTCCCCACTTTTTCTTCTACCCTCGGGGTTCTTTTCACTTTTCACATTATACTAAGATTTGATGATTTTTATCAAAAATTAAATATGATTAGGCGTATGTATTTAAAATATCTGTAGATATATATGAAATGGAATAAACTTGCATGTAACAAATTCTATTCCAGTGCGGACCAGCAATTTCGCAAGATTTTTATTATACCAACTCTTTTTGTGCTTATCCTATTCATAACACAAGTCATATACTTTATATAAGAAATTAATGTATTAAAATAGTAGAAAAACTTGTGTGATAGAATTTTTTTTTCTTTTCTTTTTTTAAGAAAAAACACCTCCATTTAACATAGATATGAGTATAAATACAATAAATTATATAATAATAATAATAAATAAAAAATATAATAAATGGGAGAATAAAGTTGCACAATAACAAAGATTTTCACAATAAAAGACAAATTAAACTTGTAAGTTAATAATTATAAGGCCTTGTCATAAGAGTCACATCTCATTATTTAATGATGGACGGTTAAATAATGAGGAAATAGGAGCTTAATAAATAATTTTTTAATATAAGTATTATTTTAGAGAATTATTTTTAATATAATATAAATCGTTTGGAAATTTTAAATAAGTATTAATTGTATAATTTCTAATATTATTTTAAGTAATAAATATAATTTTTTAGTTTTTTTACTATTTTTTATCCAATAAAAATTATTTTTTTTTAATACTGAAGAGCAATATAAATAATTATATCATATTTAATATTATACAATTATTTTCTTAATATTTATGTACAATTTTAAAATAATTTATATTAAAAAAACGGATGGAGTAATAATTTTGGTCGGTTAAATATATGGTCGACATTATTAGGAGTTTAATGACAAAAATGGAAGGACAATGGAATATCTGCGCAGTCCAATAAATATCTAAGGAAACCCTGTTAGATATTTATGCCTTTAGGCTTTTTTGTTGCATGTGCAGATGGGCAAATGACACATCCCAATATGATTAAATTAAATAAAATAAAATAGTACTAGTTGTATATTCTGTTCCTTAATATAAAATTTTTTTAGAGATATTTTTATGAGTATTAAAAAAATAATTATATAATATTAAATATAATATCAAAAATTTATATTGTATTTGTATTAAAAAAAAGAAATTGTTATTTATTAGGCAAAAAATAGTGAGAAAATCAAAGTTATATTTAATACCTGGGATAATATTTGAAATTAAAAAATTAATACTTATTTAAAATTCTAAAATATCATATATTAAGAGATAAAAAAAAAAATTTAAAAATTTTATATTAAAGGACGGATGGAATATATTTTATAAAAGTTTATATGGAAAACCTAGATATTATTTTTGTATTCTATTCATAAATAGATGCCATTTTTAGGTTTTTTACTTCTGGGTACACAATCTACAAGTAGATACTTCCTAGTCCACCATATTGGGCTCCTTGTGTGGGACCTACAGATGGCAACCAGAACGTGTATAAGCCAATAGATAACACCAAAATTATTAGGTGTGATCAACTGAGTTAGGGTTACAATAAAATTAAGTTCAAGTTAATTAATTAATTAATATAATATAAATATTATATTAATTAATTAATTAAAATTAACTTTATACTAACGATTTTTGATTGATATATCCTTGCGTTGTTTCAATTTTCATTAATTTTTAAACCATACTTTTTCTAAAACATATTCAAAATATTTGTTATATATTCAATATATTTAAATTATAAGTAATGATATATGTAGAGCACACACGACGACATACGGTGTTTTGAATCCCTTATAAATAGTCAAACATGCACAATTTGTTTTAAAAAATAATAAGTATTTGGTAATCTGATTTTAAATTATTTATAATCATTTTTATAAAATAAATAATCAGATTTGATCAAGTATATTACTAATTTATTTTTATTTATTTTAGTAATTCCATCTATTACCCATCTTTATTTTTTAAAACATTATTTTCTAGTAATTTACACATGAAATAACTCAAATAAGTGATTAGCAAATATTAAATTTCACTTTTTGTTAGTTTAAGTACTTTTTATTTACCAAACAAAAATTATTTTTCTAAAACTAATTATAATTAAAAGTAATAATTAGAATCAGTAATCACAATTCACAACTGACAACCCAGTAGATTTATGTTTGAGTTGAGTTGGTAGGATTCTCCATGACCATTTTTCCAATGAAATGAGAACAATATTAAAGTAAAAATAGAATGATATGATTTTGAGATATTAAAAAATATAATAATAATAATAATAATGGTGCCAATTATAAAACTAATTACACACACATGTCACCAGAAGAGAAGAGAAGAGAGTAGAGAGCAGTGTGAGTAAATTATTTAGGGAAATTAATAGTAGTGAGTAGTGGAGTTAAAATGAATTTATTAATAATATATTTTGTATCAGATAAGGCACTTCTCGTAAGTTGTACTAGTAAAAATCACCCACCGGCCACTTGACACACAATGACAATACATGTGGGATTCCATTACTATTTCTTCATCCATCTCACATTTTTAGTGGATACTTTATATTTTTAGCTCAAATGTTATATTTCTAGTGTAATTATAAAAATATCGCGTACACAAATTATATATTAAGCTGGAAATAATTATAAAACTCTAACTTTTTTGAATAAAGATGAATTTTTTATAAATATTATTTTTGAATATTATGGAGTAAAATTGATATAATAATTGTGGGTAATATTTATAAATTTTGCAAAAATCACATAAATTGTTATATAATATTCGATTGGTGGGAGAATATTCATTTTAACGAGGAATATTAAGACAACCAAGACAATCATTGGTGGACTCATATTAACGGAATTATTAGCCGGATTGAGAAAACGATAAAAATACTTTTTATAAAAATAACGGCGGAAGTTTTACTGTTAAGCTGTTGAAACACGGTGTTAAAAAATAAAGATAATCTGGCGTGGTTGCATAAGAAGCACACGGTATTAATTATTGATGCTTAAGTGATAAGTCACTCGGTTTTGTTGGTATTATTAATGTAATAATACGTAAAATCTTTTATATAAAAAATGAATACTTTTATAAAGTTATTCTATAAATAGAATATATTATATTCTATTATGCATAGTGTTGCATAATTGTCCGTGATAGTAGTATGCATAGTATTTTGCATAGTAAAATCTTTTTATATAAAAATGTAATACTTTTATAAAGCTATATGTTTTATTAGACAATAATTAGAATATATTATATTTTATTATCATAGTATTTGCATAGTACGCATATAGTGTTTGCATAGTAAAAGCTTTTATAAAGTTATTCGTTTTATTAGATTATAAATAGAATATATTATATTTTATTTTGCTTTAAATATGGAATAGTCGAGATTAAAATAAATCAATCTCTAATTGGTTCATGAGTTAATTCTTATGCATTCCATTTTTCTATAAATAGAAGCTCATTCATTCATTATTTTCTTATTTAATTCACGTAAACTACAGAGATAAACTATAGAGAGAAAGAAGAAAGTACTCTGCTACTTCACTACTTATATATATATCGATACTCTTTCTTCTTAAGGTAGAGAATATTATTTGTTGTATTAAGTAAAGGGTGTTATTCTTTCTTATTCATGAAGGGAACTGTTGTTATTCCATCGCTTATTATTCATTGGAATAACTTTGTATCGCTGATCTACCTATACTTGGTGACATTCTTCTATTATTCCGTCTTTACTATTTTGTTGGAATATCATGTCTATGCATTTTACTGTAGGACATGATTCCGTCTTTATTATTATTCATTGGAATATCTTGTTCAGACGCTTTTCGTGGGACCGATTCCGTCTTATTAGTATTACATTGGAATAACTTTAATACATCGCCAAATGCACCGTATGCATGGTGATTTCATTGTTATTCCATTCTTTATTATTACGTTGGAACATCCCGCTTCGGTCTTGTAATTTTAGCTTTGACCAGTTCCTTTATTTAGTATTCATTGGAATAACTGTCATCAAGCACCGCATGCATGGTGATTTCTTTTGTTATTCCATTTTTATTATACTCGGTTGGTTAAAGTTTTAACTTCTATACTCCATGAAATTAGTAGAATATCCTTGATATTCAAGGCTTCATCGAAGATCTTTTCATAGAAATATTTTTCGATCATTCTTGAATTTTACTCTACAAAACGAAGATCATGTTGACAATTTGGACATTAGTAGTTCTTAGACAAATTAATTCTTGAACTTGTTTTATTGAATTCTTATATCATTGTCATCATCCTCATGTTTATATTATGTTGAAAGTCATCTTTGGCCTGTAGTGCATAGATGGACTTGGTATGATTATGACCAGGGATTATTCGGTGTAATCATAACCGTAATATTACAAATGATGTGGTAAAAGTTCTCGTTGGCCGTGGTGCATTGATGGAACGGTTGTTGGCATGATCATGACCATTAATGAATACACAAATATTCTCGCCCGTAGAGACATGGATAATTGTGGTCGTGATACTAAAGAATATCCTTGGTCGTAGTGCGGGGGTGATTCGATGATGTGGAATATTTATTAAGTGAGTCTCAACGATAATAAATGATGAAAAACCTTTTAAATCATAAAAGATAGTAGATTTTATTTTCTACTTGACTCTTTTAATGGATTGTTTTGTTCACCGCAGATTAAACTTGATGTCTATTATATTTTATCGGTTTAACATTGTTGAAGACTATTGATAATTTATTCTGCATTATCTTAGTCATAATATTTTTTACTGGGCTAGTTGAGCTCACCCTTTCTTTCATTGTTCTCTTCAAGAAATGAGAATATATATTTGGACGAGTCGGGAAGCGGAGTGATGGTCCAGAGGATAGTATTAGTAGTCCTCACTATTACGTGAAATAGTGTGATAATAATTGTAATGAGGACTCCTTTTGAGTTTGTATAATCTCTAGTAGATAATATTTGTATTCAAACTCACAATTTATGTTTGTCGTATAGTACACGACAGTTGTATTAGTAAGTTGTATTTGAATTTCAGATTATGTATCCGGACGACCCAAGATAGGTGATGTATACCTAATTTTGGGGGCCACGATTAATATCAAAGCTTAGGGATATGATCCATGGCTAAGATATGAGACTAGAACTAGGAGGGAGAGACGGAATTCTTTCATTAGTATGACCTACTTAAATTTATTTTGTATTTAAATTGGTTGGTCGAGTTTAGTGATATTATGTTACATGTCAATTAACCTTTATTTTGTGGCGATGATTCTGAAAATGACATCCAAAAATGTTGAGAATAAAGAATGGAGCACAAGAGACCGTTGAGTCTCCACATATCAATAATCGAGGAGAATGTGCATCCGAAGGCGATAATCCTCATGCAAACAACAACACCGACCAAATCTTTGAATGATGGATTGTTCGGAGGCTTTATGCAATTCATGCAACAAAGAAAGTAGAGCGGCTCTGCCCAAAATGTAGGTAGAAATCATGGAAACTCTCTAAAGGTCACCGCTAAAGCGATTCAAGGAGCTGGGACTACTAGGAGTTTAAGGAGAGCCAAAACCACTTATGGCGAAGCATGGATAAAGCAGATCACCAAGATATTTGATGTCTTGGGATGCTCAGAGAGCAAAAGGTTTCCTTTCACGCCTTTATGTTGTCGGAGGCGGATTCTTGGTGGGAATCGGTAAAAGCAGACTCAACTCCGGCGTCTTTAAAGATGTCTTGGGAGAAGTTCCAAGAGTCATTCAACGACAAATACTTTCCGAAAGTATTTCGTCACATTAAGGAGGTGGAGTTTATCAAATGGAGCAAAACAATACGATGACCGTGTCGCAATACGAGGCAAAATTTGCGGAGTTATCCCTATTCAGGCCCCACTTGGTGGATAATGAAGAGAGAATGGCGCGAATGTTTTTAAGAGGTTTGAAAGTCGAAATACGCCAACATCTTATTTCTCATAAACCGTGTTTGTATTCGAGATGTTGTAAATAGGCTCGATTGGTGGAGCGCGATAACGAGTCAACGCAACCAAAAAGAGAGCAACCGGCAAAATGATAATACCGGTGAGAGAGATCATCGAAGCGGTGATGACAAGCGTGGAGGAATCAACAAAGCCGAAATGGTAACCACGCCGGTGGTAATCGAGGCCAAAATAATAAGAATGGGCATTTCAAGAAGAAGAGATTCAACAATTATGGAAAGGCGTCAATTCAAAGACCCGTTGTTAAGGAAGGAGAAAGACCACTATCATATGCTTCAAATGCGGAGGGAGGGACACATCAAACCAAATTGCGCGATGCCATCCAAAGCATGTTATAATTGTGGAAGAGAAGGTCATTTAGCCCGATTTTCTCGTTCACCGAAGACAAATTCAGCTAGGATGGAGGCACCAAAGGTCATCCCATAAAAGTCAAAGCCTAGTAGTAGCAAGGGAGAGCGTTTGTTGTGACCTCCCAGCAGAGAGCAAGAAACCCAAATGAGGTCATCACGGGTAAGCTTATCATAAAATCTAGCGAAGTCTACACTTTATTTGATACCGGTTCTACCCATTCTTTTATTTCTCCTACTTGCGCTCAATGATTAAATTTGACTCCGGAGAAATTAGACTTTGACTTATCTGTGGAAACTCCGTTGGGAGAATCCTTCATTACATCCACGGTTTATAAGTCTTGTTTGGTTCAAGTTGGTACCCACACATTACCTGTCGATCTTATTGCATTAAAAATACTTGCATTTGATGTAATTCTAGTGATTGATTGGTTAACTACTCATCATGCAAAAATTGATTGTTTTATAAAGTTATTCTATAAATAGAATATATTATATTCTATTATATATAGTGTTGCATAGTGTCTGCATAGTATTTTGCATAGTAAAATCTTTTTATATAAAACAGAATACTTTTATAAAGCTATCTGTTTTATTAGACAATAATTAGAATATATTATATTTTATTATGCATAGTATTTGCATAGTGCCTGCATAGTGTTTGTATAGTAAAATCTTTATAAAGTTATTCGTTTTATTAGATTATAAATAGAATATATTATATTTTATTTTGCTTTAAATATGGACTGTTAGATTAAAGTAAATCAATCTCGACCGTTCATGAGTTAGTTACTATGCATTCCATTTTTCTATAAATAGAAGCTCATTCATTCATTATTTTCTTATGAATTCACTGAAAATCTAGAGAGATAAACTATAGAGAGAAAGAAGAAAGTATTCTGCTACTTCACTACTTATATATCCTGTGACGCCCCCAAAATAGGTCCATTCCACCCAACCCATTCTGAGTCGCCAAATACATGGTACAGAAATTACTACAACTTTATTATTACAACAAGAAATCGTGAGTTTGAATACAAATATTATCTTCTAGACAATATCTATACTCAAATAAATCCTCATCACATTTATTGATACATTATTTTACAAAAATGGTGAGGACTACTAAACAACTCTTTCTAGAACCTTCACTCCATACCCCGACTCGATCCTGCTATGTTCTCACCTCCTGAGAAGAAAAATGGAACAACAAGGAAAAGGGTGAGCTCAACTAGCCCAGTAAAGAATATTATGACTAAGCTAATATACAACAAATTATCGTTAGTCTTCAACAGGGAAAAATCTAATAGAATACAATAGACAACAAGTTTTAGATCAACAAATGCAGCGGAAACAACAATCCATTAGAAGAGTCACGTAGAAAATGAATTCTACTATCTTCTAAGATTTAAAAGTCCATCATCAATATTTCATCCCTGTAACAACAATCAATATACATCTTTAATCATCTTTGCACTACAGGCCAAAGATATTCATTTCAGATCACCAGTTGGTCATGTTCATCTCAACACTGCTCATCTTTGCACTACGGGCCAAAGAGATTCATCGATTTAATCATTCATCTTTTTGCACTACTGAGCCAAAGATATTCATCAAATATCACCATTAAGGGTGAGGATGATGAAAAACATTTTAAGAATCGAATCCGGTGAGATAGAAGGACAAATATTAGGATTCGTTTAACAGTTTATCCAAGATCGATAATACTTCATAATAAACGATTTTGAAGCGAGAACTCAAAATAACGATCAAAAAAACATGGTAGTAACCATAAAAGACATCCGGAAGAAAAAAGAAAATTTCATTTTTAGGATGAATAGATCAGTATTTATGAATAAGATCAGATTTGTGAAATAGGCCAGATACGTGAATAGTAACTCTTATTACACAAAAAGATAGAAATTTCACAAAAAACATCTTCACGCTTGAATGAATAGTACTCGTCAATAAGAACTCGTGAATAAGAACTCATGAATAAGAATTCGTGAATAAGAACTCATGAATAAGAATCTGACATGAAAAAGTTCCAAATTGATAAAAAGTTCGTAACAATATTTTAAGATAATGATATTGAAGAAGATAATATCATTTAAGAAGAAACAACATCCCTTACCTCAAAATAACCGTCTTACGATTGAATTTCAGATATAGTCGATGTAAGCTCATGACCGTATAAAGAACACTCAAAGTATACTCACAAGAATACGCCGATAATTTAGAGAGAGAAAGAGAGAAAACTTTGTTTCGGTGTGATTTTCAATTCTAACTTAGCCCTCTATTTATAGGAAAATGTTAGAACGCCTTAAAGAGACTAAAATAATAAAATATATTATTTTCTTATTCTTTTTCAATTCTTACGTCTCTACCAACCAAGAAAGCCAACCTTGAACAAAAACTCCAGCAGCCCTCATGCATAATCAACACCAACCAAAAAGTGGGTCCCCCCATAAATTTAATAAAAATTATTTTATTTTCCGAAACTTCAATAATTCGTAGAAAATAGCTCAGTTATCAGAAAATTCGAAACTCGCGACTTTCCATGGGAAATTCCATTCTCTACAACTTTGCAGAAGAAAGTTTTTCCAAATTCTAAACAGAAATTGATCGAAATCCACAAACGGGCGATTTTATAGTCTATAATAAATTTTCGGTCAAGAATTGTGTCCACCGACACACAAAACATGTGTTAAACATTTAATACCACAAATACTCTACCTCCTCATATACTCATATATCCCACATTCATTGTAAAAATATCATCGTTAATATATTATTAAAATAATATATTTAAATGAATTATTTTATCAGAAAAAGATAAAATATTAATTTTCAACAATTGTCACATTAAAAAAAATTTCTCCATCTATATCTATATAAAATAAATATTTTCTTTATCATAATAATCAATAATTAATTATTTTAAAAATAATATTACTGTAATCACAAGATCGACAACTGGTAGCTCCTCGAGAAAGAGGGCTTTCCAATATGGATTTCTCCTTCTCATGCCGCAATTAGGTGACCAAACCTCTCCTTGATGTAACTTTCTAGACATTGCCAATAATGTTATCGATAATATTATTCAAATAATATGAATTATTGATTTGATAATGGAAAATCATCGTAATGACAATTATCAAACAACGGTGATACAAAATATCAACGCAACAATTATTAAATCAATATAATATTGAACAAGAATTACCGTAAAAATTATTGAGTAGTGCGCCTTCACGTAAGGATCAATAATTCAACAATATCGTCAATAATCAGGTGCTTCTTGTGCAACCACACATATTATCAGATTTTCACCACTGTGTAACCCAACAAAATTGTTAATTCAGTAATAATTACGTCGTTATTTATAAAAACACATACTTGTCGCTTTCCTCATCCGATGCTTATTACATTATGGGCCCATAAATGATCAATTGCTTGTCGTCAGACGGATATTCCCGACAAAAAAGAATATTCCACGACCAAGCGAATATTCCCCGATAATAATGAATATTTTATAACCACTTGCTTATTTTACAAAAATTGCATATTTCACCCATAACCAAAGCATTATATCAAATTAACCCTTATTAATTTAGAATATTGAATAAAGGAAAATTCAATTTTATTTATAATAAGTTGGGGTCTTACATATCCAGTATTCTTCTTCTTAAGGTAGGGAATATTATTTGTTGTATTTGTAAGGGGTGTTATTCTTTCTTATTCATGATGGGAACTGTTGTTATTCCATTGCTTATTATTTCTATTGGAATAACTCAGTATACGCTGTGCTCACCCTATACTTGGTGACATTCTTCTATTATTTCGTCTTTACTATTCTGTTGGAATATCCTCGTCATGCATGCTTTTCGTCGGACATGATTTTGTCTTTATTATTCATTTGGAATATCCCGCCCGGACTGGTTCCGCCTTTATTATTATTCATTGGAATATCCTCGCTCAATGCGTTTTACGCCGGACCGATTAAAATCCGCCCTT
The DNA here is from genome assembly GCA_020205605.1 of Panax ginseng. Lineage (NCBI taxonomy): Eukaryota > Viridiplantae > Streptophyta > Magnoliopsida > Apiales > Araliaceae > Panax > Panax ginseng. Next base: position 142,779,834 of record CM035140.1, on the reverse strand, counting down.
ATTAGTATTCATTGGAATAACTGCCTACGCAAGCATCTGCGTGCGTGGTGATTTCGTTGTTATTCCATTCTTTATTATTCATTTGGAACATCCGTCGATGCTAATTTACCTTTGACTGGTTCCTTTATTTAGTATTCGTTGAATAATATGTCTCATGCTGGCATCGCATACATGGTGATTTCTTTTGTTATTCCATTCTTTATTATACTCGGTTGGTTAAAGTTTTAACTTCTATACTCCATGAAATTAGTAGAATATCCTCGATATTTGCGCTTCATCCAAAGATATCTTTTCATGGAAATATTCTTCCGATCATTCTTGAATTTTACTCTACAAAACAAATTATCATGTCGACAATTTGGACATTAGTAGTTCTTGGACAAATTAATTCTTGAACTTGTTTTATTGAATTCTTATATCATTGTCATCATCTTCATGTTTATATTATGTTAAAAGTCATCGTGTATTCTGTAAGTATATAGATGGACTTGGTATGATTATGACCGAGGAATTATTCTTGTAATAATCACGACCGTAATGTTACAAATGATGTGGTAAAAGTTCTCATTCGCCCGTAGTGTATGGATAATTATGGTCGTGATACTAAAGAATATCCTGGTAGTAGAAAGGCAGGGGTGATTCGATGATGTGGAATATTTATTATTGTAAGACCCCGAATTTTATGAAATAAAATTATTCAATTTTTTCTTATAATTATTATTCACTAAATGGTTAAATTGATAAAAGTTTAAAGTTATGGGTGAATTATGCAAATTTTACAAAATACGCAAGTTGGCTATAAAATATTCATCATTTGTTGGGAATATTCGTTTGGTCGTGGAATATTCTTGCGCTTTTGGGAATATTAGATGCATTTATGACGATCTTTTGTGGGCCCCATAATGTAAAGCGATTGGAGGAAGAAAACGACAAGAATAAGTTGTTTATAAATAACAGGCGTAGTTGTTATCAATAATATCTTGTTGGAATACCCGTGGGTAAAGTAAAAGTGAATGGCGTTGTTGTCAGACAAGAGAGGACGCAGATTGCACCAATTATTGATTCTTACGTAAGAAGACACTACTCAATAATTGTTACAAGTAATTATCGCTCAAGATTTTATTTTATTGATTCAATAATTCTTCGCATTGATATTTTATATTATCGTTGTTTCAATAATTGTCACTACACAGTATTTTCTATTATCGGAGCAATAATTCATATTATTTGAATAATATTATTAGATAGCATTATTGGCAATGTCTAGAAAGTTCTGTCAAGGAGAGGTTTGGTCACCTAATTGCGCGCCAGTAAGGAAAAATTCTTATTGTAAAGCCCCCTCTTTCCTGGGAACTGCCTGGTTGTCAATATTGTGATTATGTAATATTATTTGTGAATAATTAATTATTGATTTTTATGATGAGGAAAATATTCATTTTATGTGGATATAGATGGAAAAAAATTTTAATGTGACAATTGTTGAAAATTAATATTTTATCTTTTTCTGATAAAATAATTCATTTAAATATATTATTATATTTTTAATAATATAATAATGGTGATGATATTTTACTGTTGAATGTGGGATATATGAGTATATGAGGAGAAAGAGTATTTTTGTTATCAAAAATGTTTAAAACATGTTAAACATGTCGGTGGACCCCATTTCTTGACTGAAATTTGATTATAGCCTGTAAAATCGCTCGTTTGTGGATTTCAAATCAATTTTTGTTTGGAATTTGGAAAACTTTCTTCGCAAAGTTGTAGAGAATTGAATTTCCTATAAAAACTCACGAGATTCAAATTTTTCGATAAAAGGGCTATTTATTATGAATTATTGAAGTTTCGGATTAATTAATTATCATTTTTTTGGAGTTTTTAATTAATTAATTAAGAAAAACGTTTTTGACATGTTTGGGGGCATCTTTAACATGTGTTTGATGGCTGAAAATTTGATTCTAGGCATGCGTAGAAGATTATATATATATTAATATTTTAATAAATTTTCTGCTTTGGTGTTCTAAGTAATTTTCTATAAATAAGGTGCTTAGGTTATAATTAAAAATCACACCAGAAACTGAAGTTTTCTTTCTCTATATTATCGAGCGTATTCTTATGAGTATTTTGAGTATACTTTGAGTATTGCTATACTGATTGCAAGTTCGTCGTTCGTTATTTTCATCGGAAATCTTTATCGCTTTTGAGATAAGGGATAATAAGGGATTTTAAGGGTTATTATTTCGAAATTCTTCTGAACCTTCAAAAATTCTGGAAAAAATTGAAATGATAATTTGATGAGTTTTGTTGATTGTGTCCAAAAATGGCGATTTTTGGCTGTATAGATTAGGAGTTATGAATTTTATGAGAAAAGACTATTTTAAAAGTAACTGCTTATAACTCCTTGTGATTAACTCCAAAATTGATGAAATTTTTATTGTGAGTACATCTATATAATATCAGTATACCGTGTAAATTTCAGAATTTTTGGATAAAAGTACAATTTATGATAAATGTCTGAATATTCGGTGGTTTTGGCCATGTGAAAAATAGTAAATGAATTTTAAAAATTTTGAGAAAAATATATATTCAATATGGGACTATATTCTTCTAAATCTCAGAAAAGAAATATTTTGAAAACTAATTTGATATTTTTCATGAAAATGTTCTAGTTATGAGTAAATGAATTAAATATGTTATGTGAATTAAGAAAATTGAAAAATATGATTTTATGGCTTGAGAATTATATATGAGATATATGCAGATTTTTGATGAGGGTTTTGGCTATTGGTGATGAGATCTTATGAGGTAGGCATTTTAAGATGATTAAATGCATTTATTAGTAAAATGTAAATAATTAAAATAAATTGTTTATAAGTTTAAGAAATGATTAAAATATTGTGGTAGTATTAATAATATTAGATTATGAGATTATTAAGTGATTTATAATATTTTGATTAAGTTGTTATGAAATCATTGATTTATAAATCTACTCTTGAGATTAAATCTATATGTTGATTATATTATTTTTATATAACATTCTTATAACCTTAATGATGATATTCTCTTTGACTTGAGTGTAAAGATGGATAGATTATTGGTATGATCGTGACTATAGGTTCTCTTTGGCCAAGAAGGCAAAGTTGAATTGTCGAATGGTATGATCATGACCATTGAATTTATAATGAATATCTTTATTTTAAGTGCAAAGGTGAATTGATCAACATATATGGTTATAATTATGGTTTATATAAATTTCGAAATGATTATGTATTTCTTTGAGATATGAATATCTTTGGTCCAGTAGTGCAAAAAGATGACTTGTTGATGAATATCTTTGGCCCAGTAGCAAAAGATGAATTGTTGATGAATATCTTTGGGTCGTAGTGCAAAGATGACCTGTAGTTGAATATCTTTGGTCTGTAGTGCAAAGATGAACTGTTGATGAATATCTTTAGCCTGTAGTGCAAAGATGAACTGTTGATGAATATCTTTGGCCAGTGCAAAAAAGATGAATTTATTAGTATGATTATGAGCAGAGGCGTGATTTGGTATAACCATGATCTTTGATATTTCGGGTAAAGACAAGTGATGAAAATTATCTTCTTCGTCCGAATGAGAAAAGGAATTTAGAACAACAATTACGATTATGAGTTATACATGTGATTGTGGATGTGAATTGTTGATTGATGTTACAGGATAAAACATTGTTGGTGAACTTTTAACATGAGAAGATAATAGACTTTATAGTCTATTTGACTCTTCTAATGGATTGCTCGTTCTGCTGCAACTATGGTTGAAATTTTTTATCATCTACCATATGTTCTAAATCTCGATTTATTATTGATGAAGGCTATTGATAATTTAATTATCTTTAGTCATGATATTTTTATCGAGCTAGTTCAGGTTTCACCCTTTTTTGCTTCACAATTCCTTTCGGGTAATAAAAGTGTAAGCATTTTGGGACAACGAGGGAATAACGAGGGAATAGAGCGGTGGTCTATAGATGTTGAGGGTGAGGTGAATTCAACTTTGGAAGGGTGTTTTGTCACTATTATACAAGATGTTTAATGACATACAACCTCGAGTCATCATAAGAGCGAGATTGTGGTTTCATCCACTCATTGAGTATATCTACCAAAGACTACCTATATAATCTTGGTGTTTGTTTGGAGTATAATACCCAATTAGAGACAAGTGGAGATAATGATATGTCAAGAGAAGACTCACCATTGGGAAGAATATGATAGTAATCTTCTCGTTTTTCTTTGGGGTCTATGGGTCAACCAAGGATAATTCGTGGCTATATGATATCTATCATAACCTGTAAGCATGGCCTCCCATGTACGAAGGTTTCCTCGAAAGCACTTCCAAAAGATTCTAATTTCTAAAACCTTTTTCGATTATACCTTTATGTAAGGTGTCATTATGAGGTGTTGTCCACGGTTGGGACATGAGTCACAGATTGATATATATTTGTATCCAAATTCACAAAGATATGTGTTGTTGTATTTTGCACGACAATTGTTGTAATAAAGTTGTAGTTATTTTCGTACCATGTATTTGGCGACTCGAGAATGGGCCGGATGGAATGGACCTATTTTGGGGTCGTTATAATTGTTTGAGTCTCAAATGATAATAAATGATGAAAAACCTTTTAAATCATAAAAGATAGTAGATTTTATTTTCTACTTGACTCTTTTAATAGATTGCTTGTTCATTGTAGTTAAACTTGATGTTCATTATATTTTATCGGTTTAACATTGTTGGAGACTAATGATAATTTATTCTACATTATCTTAGTCATAATATTTTTCTTGGGCTAGTTGAGCTCACCCCTTTCTTTCACTTTCTCTTGTGAAAATGAGAATATACTGGACGAGCCGAGGAGCTGAGTGATGGTCCGGAGGATAGTATTTGTAGTCCTCACTATTTCGTGAAATAGTGTGATAATAATTGTAATGAGGACTCCTTTTGAGTTTGTATAATCTCTAGTAGATAATATTTGTATTCAAACTCAGCTTATGTTTGTCGTATTATATACGACAATTGTATTTCAATTTCATGTACCATGATTTCGACAAACCCAAGATGAGTGATGTATGCCTAATTTTGGGAGCGTCACAATAATAATCTTTTTAAGTATATATATATATATATATATATATATATCCAGAACTGATCAGGTCCAGGAGTCCGGACCTGATTCTGGACCTGATAAAAAACTGACCAATTTTTTTTATTTTTTTATTTTTTAAAAAAAAACTAATTTTTTTTTTTAATATTTTATGAAACTGAAATTTTTTTCATAATACAATATTTTGGGTGTGATTTGGATACCTATACAAAAAAATATATGTATAGTCTGCACGGACTGTACATACATATTTTGTTATATGTATCCAAATCACACCCAAAACACTGTATTATGTAAAAATTCAAGTTCCATAATTTTTTATTTATTTTTTTATAGTTATTTTAAAATATAAAAAAAAGTCCAAATTTTGGTCCGATCCAAAAATCCGGATCTGATCCGGCCTCTATATATATATATATACTAAAAAAGCCGTCATAAATTTGATTTCAGTTTTCATAAAAATTGCCAAAATTTATTACGGCTTTCTTAGTGTGTGTATATATATATATATATATATATATATATGGGATTTCATCCACAGGAACCGGTTGTTGGGAGCAACCCATTTTTGGCCCAAATTATTACTGCGTTGTGGCGAACATAAAAAAAAAAAATTTTGATAAAGTAAGTGCAGTTGTAATGGTGATTAAAAATGGATTCGCTTCCCAACAACCTATTCACGTGGATTTAATCCCTATATATATATATATATATATATATATATATATATATATATATATATTCGAGAAAAAACATATGAAGCATGAAGTAGGAGAGCTTAAACAATTTTATTGACAATGGCCGGTGCCGCCCACTCTCATATGCTAATATAGCTAATAAGAATAAGTTTTTAGATATTTTTGTTCGAATAAAATATCAAGTAGAAGATATTATTTTGGATTTGGTTGCTAACACCACATACACACAATTAATATTTCCCTTCCGTCCCTTTTCTATATGGACTATATTTAATTATTTGTATATATACCTAATTTACAAAATTTTAAAATATATGTAAATTTCTTTTATTTTGATTAATACAGTTTTAAATTACTAACAAAATATTACTAAGTACAAAATTATTATTTTAATAATAAGTTTACATTATAATTTAATAAATTAATTAAAATTAAAGTTAAATAAAACTTATTTTTGTGTGTCATTCAAAGTACAAATTAAGAAAATTCCATTTGACATCAACATTTAATAATCATCCATCTAATAAATTACCCTTTGAGTTTATTTTTTTTATAATAAATTATAATTTTAATATATTTCAGTTTTTTTAACAATTTGATAAATAAATAAAAAATGACTCACCGACTGGTTAGACAACATGGTGGGCAACCTGACAAATTAGTTTCAAGTCTCAAAAAATACAGTAAATCTACTATCACATAAAATCACTCACATGCATATGAGTAATATAAGTGTATGAGTATATATGAGTATATAAGTGTATATGAGTAGTTTTTCAAAATATATATTTAAGTGTATGTCAACCATTTTATATGATAATAAACTTATTTCAAAAAAATAATAATAATAATGAAAGACAACTTTTTGGTTGGTTATTGAGTATTACTTAGCTGCAATTAATAGTTTAATCATTTATTCGTTTTATTTCCAAGAAAAAATTATTTCAAGTCTCCCGTAGGACTCCCCTGATTGGCTAAGACTGGAGTGGGACCATTGACCATTACAATTTTGTTTGCCTAGCACAAGTGTGAAATGACCACTTACGAAATCTTCAATGCGTACACCATCAAAATTTGTCATGGTTATTTATTTAAACGGTAAGGATATTCTGGGGTCAAATTATTTCAATGTCTCATAAGATAAGATGATAGCAGTAGAAGGTAACATTAGAATTCTTCCTCGTATAGAATTTACAATATTAACTATTATTACATTAAATAAAATTCCAATCAATTTCAAAATTTCTCAAGGTAAAAATGAAGGAGACAAGTCTCATGGGCTTGAGCTGCCATATAAGAGGGACGGATCTCTAAAGGACCCCTGTGCCTAAAAAAGTCACATGTAATGGTTTCACATACAAAGACATCGACGAGAAGCATGGCCCAGCCACAGTACAAAATATACAGATACTGTAATGAATCTAGGGGTGAAAAAAATTAATATTCACCTTTTATTTTGAAGCGTAAGGATTAAATAATGTAATTAATAATAATACATAATTTATAATTTTTATATACTAATTGCCGGCATAGACTATTACTACTATTGGCTGAGCATTAATGATTAAATCACTTTTGCCCCACTAAATTTACATGTGCATTATTATACTAAATTGAATTGATGGCGGGTGTTGCTAGAGCAAGAAATGGTTATGCTAATGGAAGGAATAAGATGAATAGTGATTCTTTTTTAATTGATATTACTCGATTTTTTTAACTTTGTTAATATACTACAAAATTAAAAATATTTTTAATTATTGTAAGAAAATTATTAATATTTTTATTAATTTTAAATTAGTACAAGTGTTATTTTGTTATGTACAATTTATTAATTCCTACTTTCTCTTAAATATATATATATTTTAAAATTTTATCTTTCACCGCAGATGCCACATTGACATATTTGTGACATGTACACATCATCTCCCTCTAGTCTCATGTGGTAGTTATTCCGTCAAAAGAAACAATTTAACAAAATTTATAACGATTTGCAAAAAAAAAAAATTGTAGTTCAACTAGTCCAATGTAAAAAAAAAAAAATCAGATGTATATATAAATTGAAGTTCAGTTCGGTATGAAAAAGGGATTTAACCATATGATAATAATCTATTGGCTGAGCAGTAATGATTAGTTCACTAATTAAGAATAGGCGAACCATATAATAATAATCACCTCAACCCTATGTGCCCCTCCAGCAGAAATAAAACCTAAAATCTTCCTACTACTACAAATACAAATAGATCTTTAGAACCCACCCAAAAATCCTATTCACATGACAATTTACTAAATCACACATTCAACTTATCAAGAGACGGGAAATAAAGCTATGATTATTAGAGGAACCCGAATAACTGTCTTTTTCACTTTTCCCAAAAAAGAAATAAAGAAATTTAAAGAGTAATGCTACCTACACAAATTATTCTACAAACATTTTACTGATGTGACATACTACACCCTCAACATATTGATCAACAAATTGTTGCAATGTAGTCTTTGGCCCCACATAAAAAGCTGAGGTGGAGAATGCCACATCAGCAATTTGTAAAATATTTGTAGAATAGTTTGTGTCTCTAGCATTATTCATTTAAAAAATAGAAAAAGACAGAAAAGAACAGTTACTGTGGGCCTAATGGAAATGTTCACAAGGGGATAGGGGACAGCATACATAGAGCACTACAATTCATAGCAAGGCATCACCAAATAGGGGACCACGCTCTAGCAATGTAGGGCATGGTGAGGAATAAAATCAAAAAAACTTCCTAGCTTAAGTTTTCTTTACTCTTCTGTTACAATATTATTCCACCTACCCCGTGAAATGTGTTTCTTCTTGAAAATAAATAAACATAAGTGAAATCCTGCTTAATTTCAAATTATGATTTTGTACCTCGTCGAGACGATCAACATCTAAGCATTGATTCTCTATATATAACTGCAAAGAATGCCAGGCTTCCAAATTCTTCATGAAACTTAACCATACAATGCACGCCAAGGCTCCACATTCTCTTTTGATGTCTTGGTTGGATTCCATGCTATCCCCTCTTTTATAAAGCTCAGGGATGATGATATGCTTGCCAAAATATCTCCCATCTCACAGAGAACCTAGGAAAGATGTCACCAGAGAGTCGAATGGTATATAATAAAGCAAATAAGTAAAACACAAGTCGGAATGGAAATAAATTTATCAAGAAAATGTTTTGGTATAGAATTGTGTGTCAAGCTTGTAGGGCTGTTTGAAACAAAAATTGTTTGACGTCCCATATGCATGCGAAAAACTTATCAGGTAACAGAACTCATTCCTCATATATAGTGTATTCATGATTAATATGTCTAACTGATAATATGCAGACATTTAGAGGGGTCAACATATCTCAAACTGACTGAAGATGATGTATAAACACTATCAATCTTTCCCTAATTAAATTATAACCATCAAGAGCTAGATTCGCAAGTTAATTTAATTTATGTGGCTATGTTAGTTAACTGCATAGCAGTATTCAAGCTAACTATATTGGCCCCTGCGTTTTAACTCTAGGAAGAATTGGTACACATTAGGTATGCTAGAATCCCACTAAGAAAGACAAATACATAATGAATTGGCTCGGACATGTCTCACAGGTTTGGAATCTGTTTTTCTAAATTGATAACTCACGAATTTAGGTGTGTCCATGCAACACTAACTAATGATGACGTGCAACACTATCAATCTTCCTCTGCTTGAACTTCAAAAGACAAGCTGGTCCTGTGCCACTATTTTCAATTTGTGCAGCTGTTAACTTCCTGTTTGGTGATAATTGAGCCTACCAGCTTGGCCAGCTGCAAGCCAGCGAGACAACAAAATTGTAATTGATCGAATCATAGAGTATCAAAGAAGCTTAATGCAATAATCTCTTCAAAATCTATGTTGTACATTGCATTTTTTGTATGCTTAGAAACCTAACAATTCTCTCGAAAAGGAAAAAAGAAAATTGATCATCATCCAGTTAAGGTAAAGAGTTATAAAATGGTGATTGCCATCAGAAATCAGAATGACATGAAGTTAACTCCAAACTTCCAAATTGTGCTACTGTTGGAGTATTTTGTTCTTCATTCTTGTTACCATGCCAGCTAATGTTAATTATTACAATTTATTCATATTATGGTAGTGCTATATACTATCATCAACCTAATAAGAAACATGTTATAAATTTGTAAAAACACGGACAATAATTTATTTTGAAGGTTTGAGAAGTAATAAATAATGAAATGTGAAAAAGCATAGTAAATGGGGGAGAAAAATCCCAGGGAAACAATCACAAACTACACAACTTTAATTACAAACTGGAGGTCGGTAGGGAATAGGACTGAAAATAAGCATGTTAAACAAAAAACATAAGTTAGCTTAAAACAACCAATTCACCTTATAACTTGATACAAATAAATAAATAAAATTCACTCATAGCTTTCGTAGTGTTATGTCCATAGTTATAACTATTGACTGGTAAATTAAAATGCATCATAGAGGAAAAAACAAATCATATGAGTTGGAAAAAAAAAAGTAAGGGCAAAGTTACCTTAAATTCCTCTTCAGAAGATTTAGGGGATTGATTTTGCCCACTTTTCCCGACAAGAATAAATGCAGGTATCTTTGTAACACGGACCAACTGGACAGAGCAAGCCAAAGGTTCATGATGAATCTGCAATGATGATGGTAGCTTTTGAGTTTTGCTGAGCAAAGCCTTAGAAGTATCTGTTTCGGAACCAATTTGTAGACCATGTAGTGAAACATTAAAATTTGTCACTGAACTTTTACTTTCCAGCTTAAGTTTTGACGCTGCCACAAGGAAAGGAATAATAAGGGTAGGCATGTTCAATGAATTTTCTCCCGCTACTGATGTGATGACTTCATTGACAGCACATGCCAATATTGGAGGTTCGTATTTTTGCAGAAGCAATATGGATACCTGAGATAAGAATCATGCAATTACAAAGCTATATATTTGCAAGAATAAGGTTGATATTTCAGAACTTCAATTTACACCCCTCCATGTGGTTGAACTTATAAGTTTTTTAAATTATGAAGAGCATTTATAGACTGAAGAAACAGACCAAATGGCAGAAACTAGCAAATGATTATTTATAGTTTCCTAAATCCTTATGTCAGATTCTACAAAATATCAAATCCAGCATTTTGGAAAGAGCAAGGAAAATGAACCAACTCAACTATGTCTTATAACTGATAAAAATGAACCGACTAAGGAAAATGAAAATGAACAGGAACAAGAATGCAAGGGGAATAACTGATATTTTGCAAGTTGCCCACTCATAAAAACTAAAAAAAAATCTAGAAATGTTATAATAATAGTGTTTCAGCATTACACATTACAGCATTTAGGAAAGAGTGAGGAAAATGAACCAACTCAACTACGTCTTATAACTGATAAAAATGAACGGACTAAGGAAAATGAAAATGAACAGGAACAAGAACAAGAATGCATGGGGAAATAACTGATATTTTGCAAGTTGCCCACTCATAATAACTAAAAAATCTAGAAATGTTATAATAATAGTGTTTCAACTTTTAGTTGGCTAAATATTTCCAACAAAGAGTTTACTAAATTCATGTTTTTTGCTTTCTTATGTTTCTTTACTTATCAAAAAGAAATATATATTACCAACCAAGAGAAAGTGAAAATCCATACACATTACTCTCCTAGTCTCCTCCCTTTCTGAAATCCTACCCAAGAATGGAGCATAAAGAGAACATACTTGTTTTCTATACTAAATAGGTTCATTCCTCCATTCCTTCTAAATATCCAAAATAGAGTAATCAAAGTTTGAACATCTTACGTATTAGCTTCCTCTTTCCTTCCACAATTATTAAACTTAATTTACGAGTTTTCGATTCGCATCTTATATGATTTTGTAAAATATAAACCTGTATAATCATATTATATATCTCACTTTAGTACAACTTTTTATATATGCTATAAAGCAAGAGAGGGAGGAGTTTGACTCTTGGACTCTACATTTCTTTTGTCTCTTAATTTTTTCAAATAGAAAAAGACAAAAAATAAATAGACATTGGACTAATGCGACTTCCAAAAGGTGAGTAATACATTAATATAACCCTTTTTCTTTTCGGTAGAGCAGCCAAGAAGCTAGCCATGGATTAAATTAACGAGACGAGCGTTTAGTACAGAAGTCAATTCATTTGGATACATAATTTTTGGTACATTAATCAATTTACTAAACATAATACCTAGAGTGCTAGAGATTAACAATGCAATAATCGCAAAGAGAAATCTAAAGCAAAATAATCGTACAAGACTAAAAACTTTACAAGATTTGCCCAAAGTTTGGGTTACTCCACAATCGGTGACAAGTCAATCTCACTAACTCAGAAAATTGTACTTCGTAGTTCATATAGTGGAGGATCCCCTCTTTATATAATGCAATACAAGCACACTAATTCATTTTGAAAGTACAAAACTGCCTTGAATAGACAAAATCAAAAGATAATCTTTCATCACTTAAAAGATCAATAACCAAACTTCATTACTCACTAACAAGAAACCTCATTTACTCCAACCCTTTTGCATCAATAATTTTTTTATAATTCTAATCACCTTGATTTGGATTCTCATTTTGATTTGTATTTTCCCCATCATGCAGAAATTCTTCGTGTCGACTAAAGAGCAAACAAAATGTTTGAATTACAGTTTTTGCATTCTATATTTGATATTGAGATAAGTAAAGCAACTATTACAAATTGTTATTACATTCAATGCAGAATTTTGAATCATCTGAGACATTCCATCTTCATTAACATTCAAAGGCACCTTCCCTTTTCTGTTCCTATTTAAGATATGTCACACGCATAGCATAACATATAAAGTTGCATACTCTGCAAATTGGTACTTGCGTTCCCAAACATTATAACCGTACTAAGTACTAATACTCTAAATTTAGCTTGCCAAATTTTTTGTCTGTTGTTTTACCTATAGTCACAAATATCAATATTCTATCTTAGTATTGGTCAAACATCATATTCGTATATTCGTACTAAACTATTTACAGAACAAATAGCTTACTAATTCAACTAAAATCTTCTATAAAACTTAGTTTATTGCATTTAGATTTAGATTCTAAAAAAAATCATTACTATAAGCACTAAGCTATCCTACAGTACCTAGTTTCAGCTTATGTAGCCTCCCTCAGCCTATCGCGTATAGGTTCCACGAACCTAAACAAATAGCATTCTAGTAACACGCTGTGTAACTAAACACCTTAACTAACTCTAAATCGTGACCTAATAATACCTGGTAAAGGCCATCAGAATCCACAAAGTGAATGATGTCGCCAGAAGCTTTCTCTTTGATTCCACAGTGTTCCAGCGACAGATCGAACGAGTCCTTACTGTAACAAGTATGATCAGTTAATGATAGATATATTTGAGGATATACTATTACAATGAGATTATTTGGAATATGTGTAAAAAATTAAGGAGAAAAATAAAAAAAGGAGAAGAACTCGCAGTGTTTGTAAGGAGGAGCTAGGGTTAGGTTGAAGACCGTCGGAAATTGCGGTGGCAAACCCGTCGTCGTCGTCTTTGAACAGCAATATCACCTTTTCAGCTGTCTTCATTGTGCTTCGTTTCTCCGGTCTTCAGTCCCTCTCGTCTGTCCAACTATTCAATTAAACTTGCAATTTGCAAAAGAGAAAACTAAGGCATTGTTTGGATAGTCGGTTTTCTGCTGTGACTTATTTAAACCCAAAAAAAACATTATAATAATCCCTCCATTCTAAAATTAAATATACAATTCGACTTTTAAAATAATATTAAACTTTGAATTGATATAAATTTATTTAATTTTAGTTAATACAATTATTAAAATTATATAATATATTACAAAATTATTAATCATAAAATTTATTTTATTCTAAATTTTTATTAATCATACAAATCTTGAAGTTTAATTAATATACCATCATTTTATTTCAAAAATTAAATTATATATCTAATTTTGAAATAAATAAAATAAATGATATAAGATTATTACGACTTTTTAAAAATAAATTTGAGAAAATTTTAATTAAATTTTACTTGGTTACAAAACTTTATTGGTTACAAAAAAAGAACGTATATGTAACAATTTTGTTGTTGTCTTACCCTTAATGTGCTATAATTTTAATAGATAAAATAGTAAAATATTTAAAATTATATTTGTTAACGTCAAAATTTTTCTCCACGTCCCAATCACCAAGACGCGTCTGATATCCTGCACAGTTTAACAAATCAACACCAAAAGCTTGACAGCTTGACCGTCGGGGGATAGCTCCGGCGTGAGAGTCAATATCGGCGATCACAAGGTTAAGAATGGAGGAAAAATAATGTCTAGTGCCTGAGAGAGAATAATCATATGATTGTGTGTGGTGTAATGTTTTGTTACTTACCTTTTTTGTATGATCCTAGCCCCATACGCATCTAATCCCGGCCATCGTACACCCATCACCACCCGACACCTTTCCTCACTCCCCGGCCATTTCAAATTAGAAAGTATGTAGCCTACTTCCTCACTCGCTACCACTATTTGCCACCGCATTACCATCCGAGTCTCATCCTCATTAATGCCATGTAGAAAGGTGGCGTATATAATAATCAAACATTATTTCGCGAATGATTACTGCACAAAGTCAAGTTAAGTGGCAATTTGTATAATGGGCCAATTCAATGACTAAGCCCAAATAATGTAAATGACCCATACGACCGGATTCAACCGAAAGGACCCAATGAAATAATCAAGTAATTGAGCCCAAATCATTCGAACCAACAGGACAAAAATAACATAATTCAAGGGAGGAGTCCATTAAGTCCGCCTAATAAGGAAAGGATCATGGTCCAACATTGCCCCCTAGTCTTTTATTAAACAGGGTGTTTAATGGAAGACTATAAACAATATAGCCCACGATATAACGAATTATGATAAGTCACAAGAGGTCCAAAGTTAAACTCATCAAAGCCCAACTAAGTCACCCAAATTGATATCGAGATGTAAATGGAGGCCCAATAGACATAAGTCCACTCGGTTAAGATATTTAGACCCAAAACCGTACGATACCTCTTCCAATTCACCATCATTGCTGTGAATTAAATGTGCCGCCTCGATCACTGTGTAACCGTCAATATAAAAGGTAAACTTTACCAATTTTGACAGTTTTACTTGCCAATTTGAATTTTGAACCTTTGAGCTTTCTTCTCCTTCCCAGAACTTCCTTCTCTGTTTTATAAAATCTCAACAATGGTGACTGTGAACTCTAACCAAAACTCTCCCTTCAAGCTGACTCCGCTAAAGACTGCTTCCAACCCAAACCCTGACCAAGAGGGTTCGAGTTCAAATCCCCAATCCACAGCAACCATGGGGAAGAATCTGACCTTGATCTCTTCTCTGCCTCCTTCCGACTTCTTTAAGGATGGAGAACAGTTTCCTCATGCCAATATCCCCTCCACTGTTATGGAATATGAGATACGCATCCTCCGGACTCGCTATCAGATTCCGGATATGTACGCTATAAGGGCTCCCGCTCCTGAAGAACGTATGTACCATCGACCGGACGGCTGGGTCGCTATGCCAGTTACTTTTCTTGAAAAGGGGATTCGCCTACCCCTCTATGCCTTCGTCGTTACCCTCCTAGGGTTCATAGGAGTGAGTTTTGCCCAGTTGGTGCCTAACTCCTACATTCACATACTGGCGTTCATTGCCTTCTGTCATGAATTAGGGATTCCTCCCTCTATCGACATATTCTTCACCCTCTTCTCAGCCGGTAGGTCCCGAGAACGAGGTTTCAAAATGTTGAGCAAACAGTCTCCTCGACCCAACGCCAGATTTGAGAAGAGACCCCTGATGGATACTCCTTCAAGTAATAAGGGTTGACACGAAAAATGGTTTTTGTTACGGACCAAATCTCTCTCTTCCCGATTGACTACTCGATCGGATCTCTCCGACTTTGGGATATCCTCAAGAGCGTGTGAAGGAGATGGCAGATTTTTTGAAGAAGATTCCTCCAAAGGAATGGAGTTTTGCACTTCTGACCAAGTAAGCCTGGCTATATGACCACAAATATAAGTTTCGAACAACTTTGTAACATAGTTTTTTGAGATATTTAAGTGACATGGGTTCTGATATATGGTTATTTGCAGTGTCTCTGATCAAACCAACTTCTTCGGAAGTAAAAGAATTGGAAGACTTTTTGGTAGAGAAGATTACAGATGCGAATGAAGAGCCTACGACTGAAGAGTCTTCCCGAGCTGATCCTCCCGTCACCGATCCACCCACTGTTTCTCCTCAGGATGACGAACCCCAAACTGATGAACCCATCGTTCCTGAAGAATCCCTCAGACCTCGGCGAAAGAAGAGAGCCACCAAGAAATCCAAATCCAACCAGCCGGAAACAAGTCCTGAAAGTGATCCGGAAATAATTCCCGAAGTAATTCCACAAGCAACCCCTTCATTCAACCCTAGTTCTGCACCTTCCGAATCTGCCCCAATTAAGAGAAGCCTACTCGACATACCTCTCCACGATCGGGCGAAGGTTCTCCGTGCTAAAAAGCTAAAGACAAAGATTACCCCTTTGACTGTCGAAGAGCTCCGAGTTCCATCATCTTCGGCTAATATTCCCCCAATAGTCCCAACTGAAATTCAAGTGCCCGATGATGAACTGGTCGGATCTGTCCCCATCTCATCCCGAAAAAGGAAATATCCATCAGATAGCCTTCCAGGTTCATCCTCTGCTCATTCACCGGTCCCCGAACCTACTCCTGTTCGGTCTCCTTCTCCAGAAAATATATATGTGGATCCCTCGCCAGTTAGCAATCAATTCATGCCCTCTCCTCCAAGACAGTCGACTTCTGAATTTCAGCATGACGCTATGGCCTCTCCAACAATGTGGCCTCGATTTAATGCCAACTTTCCCTTTCAACTGTTCGACGCCTTCGTCCGTGAAACCGATGACCATCGATTCGGGAACAGTTCGAACGGGATTTGCTTAATAAGGCATGAGCTACTGGGCGAAGGTAAACGGTTCTCTCCTTTATTTCCAGATTTATCTTCATACTTATACATCTCAAATCGATAAATAATACCGGATGCGATAAAGCGATCGTCGTGTGTTCAAGGTCGCGTCCAAGTCCATCGAGGTGAATCCAAGAAGAGGCACCGAGGAAGGAGAATGCCATCCCAAGTCCGATTTGGCTCGGAAAGGACTTAACGCGGAAAGCGTTCTTCATACAAATGAAGGACTTCAAAAGAGTTGCCCAAGCCAAAGGAGATGTGAAGGCATCCAATGAAGAATCAAGTCAACTAAAGCACAAGATGAGGAGATCGTCAAGATGAATGTCGACTTGGTTCAGAGGAGCGAAATAAGGATGGAGAAGATCAAAGAATTAAAGGTCGATGCTAAGATCTTGACCAAGACGATCCAAAAACTAGAGTTGGCGTAAACTCGCCATCCCGAATAAGCGTCGAAGCTTGAAGAAAAACCGAGAACTTAAGGCTCTTGGGACCTTGGGCCTCCTCTAACCGATGACCTTCGCAAGCAGATCTGTGAAGAGTATCGAAACTCAGATGAGATTAACGGCGAGATCATGAAGATATATTCTGAAAGCTATGAGCTCTCACGAGTCGTGGCAAAAGGAGAAGTTGACATAACCAACGGATCCATCTTTCGCCGATTTCTTCGGGATGACGGGGATGGTGCCTGAAGCGAATGCTCTTGTTTTTCCTTAGTTTTATTAAAGAATATTTGTGAAAATTTCTGTTTATTTTGTAATCAAATTAAATATTAATGAAAGGTGGTCTCATCCTTTATGACTTCGGTGCATTTACTTTCTGCCAATATTTCAATATTAATTTCACTAGAAAAATGTACAAACTGTTTCATGGGCTCAACTCGAACTGTTAATTAACAACTAAGCATGTCATATAATGAGATAAGATGAAGTTAAAGAATGAGGCATTCGAAACTCGACACTTAGAAAAAATTTAGGTAATAAAGTAAGGGATACTTATAAGTTACCAAGTGTGAGATGATCTACTTCATCGGGAATTTGTTTACCCCGAAAGGCCTAACAAAACCAAAAGATGACATTTGCCTACCACATTTAAGGGCCCGACGAAGTCTCAAGGATTACACTTGCTTACCACCACGAAGGGCCTCGACAAGGTCCAAGTGTCGACAATCGCTTACCACGCAGGGCTCGACAACGTTTTAAGGATGACACTTGCCTTACCACAAAGGATTTCGACAAGGTCTAAGTGTCGACAATTTCCTACTACCACGCAGGCTCGATAACGTCTTAAGGATGACACTTGCCTACCACGAAGGGCTCGACAAGGTCTAAGTGTCGACAATTGCCTACCACGCAGGTTCGACAACGTTTTAAGGATGGCGTTTGCCTACCACGTAAGGGCCCGACAAACCCATAAGGTCCACTGTCATTAAAGTCGCCATCGAATGGTCAAAGAAGTCCACCCGAACCTCCTTACACCATCGAATCAAACAGAACAAAGACAGATTCGCTTGAGAGAAAAAGGGACTTTATTGATGATGACGTGAATATTTACAGATTCGATGTAATCGACATTATATTTATCGAAAGTATTTCCTAAGTCTCGCAAGCGTAGTGCAAGTATTTTTAATTGTCGACCCGTCTAATGCCTTTCACCGATAAGTCCCCCGGCCGAAGACTTCAAATGACTTCATACTATCCTTCCCCGATTCGGCATCGCCTTTTCCTAAATCTCGAGGTGTAGATGCTTCGACTTCTCCGAGAACAAAATCTCCCACTTCAAATCTGCGAAGCTTTACTCCCTTGTTGTAATGCTTGGCTACTCTTCGTTGATAGTCGCTAATTTGATCAAGGTCAAGTTTCTCCGACTTCTTCAAGCAAATCAAGATTGGCCTTCAAATTCTTCTTCATTATAGATCTCTATGAATCGACTAACTCAAAAACTTGAGATCCAATTTCAACGGGACTAAGGCATCGCATTATATAGGCCGCCACCGAAAGGTGAATCCTCATCAGTAGTCCCCTGAGTAGTTCGATAAGCCCATAACACACTAAGCAGCCTTCTCCGCCATCTTCCTCGCTTCGCCCAATCAAGGCTGATCCCATTCAATTCAGCTGCTCATTGGTCACTTCAACTTGTCCGCTTGATCGAGGATGAGCCATCAAGTCTTTTTTGTGTCGATCCCCGCTTTTTTCAAAAATATTTCAAATTTCGATCCCACAAACTGACGTTCATTGTCCGATATTACCACCTTAGGAATTTTGAAACGAAATACTACCGATTCTTTTAAAAATTTCAAGCATTTCTGTTCTATTATTAACCTAAGTGGCTTTGCTTCTACCCATTTGGTCATATAGTCGATGACAACTATAACAAAACCGACTCGACCTTTTGCTTTTAGTGGCGGACCCAAAGATATCAACCCCCTGCATAAATAAGGGTATAGGAGATAAGATCGAGTATAGCTCTTTTGGTGGTCGATGTGGTATCGATCGTTGAGTTGACACTTCTCGCACTTCGACGACTTTCGCTTCTGAAGATGGTAGGCCAAGAATACCCTCGACGAAGTACTTTTGTAGGCTAATGACTTAGCAGCCCATATGGTCGCCACAGATGCCCTCATGTATTTCTCGTAGAGAGCATATTCAAATTTCAGATGGAGTCAAACATTTCAAGAGTGGAGACGAGAAAGCCCTTCTAATGCAGATCCCCATCAATCGTAACAAAATTAGCACTTGTATTTGATTTTCGCAGCATCCGATCCAAGAAGGTAAGACGCCATCTACCAGATACTCCAGATATGGAGTCAACCAGCAGTTGGTTCGATCAATGCACATTACCGATTCATGATAAACACTAGGATGTTACAAAATTTCTAAGTAAACCGACCCATTAAAGATGTTAACATCCGTAGTGGCTAGTTTGGAGAGTGCATCAGCAATGGAATTGTTATTGCGCCGATTTCAAACTCGTAGGATTGGAAATATCAAGTCGTTCTTCACTTCGCCAAATACTTGATCATTCTTGGGCCTCGAAGCTTCGTACTCTTCAAAAGTTGCTTAACGACTAAACCGAGAATCATCAAGATAACTATTCTCTCAGACTTCAAGACTCTTCGCTAGTCAGAACCTCGCGAGTATCGCTTTCATACTAAACTTTCGTTGTTCGCCGCTTTGAATCGAAATCGATGGCATGTTGCAGACTTGAATCCCCTCCGGACTCGCCGAATAATCCTCGCTTCCATCGATGTCCGTAGTAGTAGAAGACCCATCTCGCATACTGGCCCACTTAACTCGCTTATTCAAGAATCAGAATCGCTTTGTCGGATCCTTCATTTCATCACAATTTCATCAATTTTCGTAAAACGAACATTCAACTACAAAATCATCCAAGGCTTGCCCTCGATGGCGGTTCGGGATGATATTCAATGAAAAATTAGAGATGACTCCATCGTCCACGCAATTTAATCTCTCCAGATTACCCTCAGTTCCGCCATAATCTTCTTCAAAGGCCGATCTGCGGTATACTATTACCAATCTACCTCGAAGTATTTCCTAAGCTTTCGACTAAAGTTATTAAAGCAAAAGCAAACTTTTCAATGTTTGGGTACCTTGTTTCAAAGATCCCAAGGACATGGCTTACATAATAAACCGGTGTCTTGCTACATCACCATCTTCACGCACCAAAACTGCTCCTACTGCCAACGAACTAGCTGCTAGGTATAAATATAGAGGCTCAGCAGGAACGGGTTTCACCAACAAAGGTGCTGAAGATAGGTAGGACTTGATTCTCTGAAAGGCGTCCTCACACTCCGAAGTCCATTGGAATGTCTTTGCATTCTTCGGCCCTTTCAACGTGTCAAAAAACGGCAAACATCTTTCTGCCGACTTGGACATGAACCTCCTTAAAGCTGCAATCCTAACAGTCAGACGTTAAACATCTTTAAATGACTGAGGAGTCTTCATACTCAGAATCGCTTGAATCTTCTCTGGATTGGCTTCAATTCCTCTTCGATCGACAAGAGTAACCCGTAAACTTGCCAAATTTCAGTAATCAAGGTGCACTTAGTGGGATTTAGTCTCAAGTTGTGATGGCGAATTATCTGAAAGCATTCTTCTAAATCATCCAGATGTTTGTGTACCAGCATGCTTTTAACAATCATGTCGTCCACCTACACCTCCATATTCTTACCCAACTGGTATCTAAAGACGTAGTTCATCATCCTCTGGTATGTGGCCCCAGCATTAATGAGGTCGAAGGTCATTTTCTTATAGGCATATACTGAACGATGCGTAATGAACGCCGTCTTCGGTATATCCTCTTTACACATGGAAATTTGATGATATCCAGAGAATGCATCCATGAAGCTCAACAAAGCGTACCCCGAAGTGGCATCAATGGGCTGATCGATGTGGGGCAGCGGGTAGAAATCCTTTGGACAAGCTTTGTTCAGATCGGTATAGTCGATGCAGACTTGCCATTTACCGTTCTGTTTCTGGACCAGCACCACATTTGCCATCCACTGCGGGTAGTCGATTTCAAAGATGAAGTCAGCTGCCAACAATTTTGTGACCTCTTCATCGATGATCCGCTGACGTTCAGGTGCAAAGATCCTCCTCTTCTGGCGAACTGGTTTCTTTGACTGGTCCATTTCCAACCGATGCTCAAAGAATATCCTCGCTACTCCCTAAGATATCCTCAGGTTCCCATGTGAAGATATCAACATAGCATCGCAGGAGCTCCATGAGGTTCGTCCGGAGAGGTTCCGGCAGACCCGAACCTATTTTCACCGTCTTGTTCACTTCGCCTGGGACGAGCTCTATCTCTTCTGTTTCTTCAGCTGACATGACCAATGGTTCGGAACTACTCTCAGTGAAGGGTTCAATCTTTATCGCCATGGTCTGCTTTTGTTTCGATACCCCCACTCCTGAAGTGATCACAACATTTCTATAACATCTTGTGGCCAGATCCAAATCTCCTTTCACCTCACCAACCCCATGAGCCGTAGGAAATTTTATTTTGAAATGAGGGATTGATGTTACAACAGTAAAGCAATTAAAGTAAGCCTCCCCAAAATAAAGATTATAAGCAGAATCTACACGCACAACATAAAATTTGCAAATAATTTCTACCGTTGAGGGGCCATTTCAAGATGATAGGTAGAGTTTCAATGGTTCCAAGCCACCTCGACCGGATCATTACTAAAATCGCACAAAGGAGCCTCCCCGCCTATCTCCATCTTTCCGCCTGCCTAGATGCATCCTTTCGATAAGCGTGGGCATATGTAATGTCTACTGAAGACCCATTATCTACCATCATCCGCTTCATATCCACCGAACCCACTCAAGGCAACAAGACCAATGATCCCTCATACGGCTCGATGACTTCAAGGGTAATCTTCATCAAGAAAGGAGATTATCGTGTTTTCGGATAAGGTCTATCATCCGGAGGATACCCGCCACCCATACGATCGAATCCAAGTAACTCTTGCCGCTTCTTTCCAATGAGCTTGCGGTAAGTACCTCCAAATGATGACATCTATCATATGCCTCGAGGTCATTCCCGAGTTGGCAACTCTTGTTGAACTGCCGAATTAAAGCCCCACCTTGTACCTTTCTTTCAATGAAATCTTTCAAACTAGCACGATCGCTCAGACGTGACCAAGCTTGATGGTAATCACAATACTTACGAGGATTCCCTTTTCCAGGCTTAATGTTATCTCGAGGTGGCTCAAAGATAGGTTGATCCTTAATATGATCCAAGATAACAACCCTATCGGTGTTAAGTGCTGTGTACGTCCTATTCACTCTCTGGGCTGGAGCTAACGAACATCCTCCACCCTGTCTCCAATTGTTGTACCTCTTCGACCCGCCTTCATAGCGGTCTTTATTCCCTTCATTCTTCTTCTGGTCTCCATCGGTTTTATCCCGATCTGTCTCCTTAAGCCAGTCTGAAGAAGGACGTTTGAGGCTGTTCATGGCTTCCTCCACCACGATATAGCCTTCAGCTTTGTCGAAAGCTTCAGCGAGACTCTTCGGGTGGTTAAACATTAATTTCTTCACCAACTTTTCTGATTTGACCAAATCTAAACCATTCTGAAATAACCCCACAGCTTGTAGATCGTTCAGGTCTGTCACTTGGCCGACTACTTCACGGAATCGCTTCACATATTGGCCTAAAGACTCATTCGAATACTGTCGAACTTGAGCCAACGAACCAGTTGGTTTTCCCCTTCTTTTGTTGCTCCCGAAGCGAGCATGAAATTTACTGCACATGTCTGCCCAAGATGAAATTGAATCCAAGGGCAAAGTCCCCATCCACTGTCGGGCATCCTTTCTGAGTGTCGTGACAAAAGTATGACACTTAGCAGCATCGCTAAAGTCATAATAATCCATCACCTACGAAGCGCTCGATCAGGGTCGTAGGGATCTCCCGATCCATCATAACTTTCAATGTGGGGCAACTTCTTGGTGGGGTCAGCCTTATCTTTTAGAATCTCCGTGGAAAAAGGAGATGCCTTCTTTCCCGAAGTATCTTTTGTTTTCTGTACTTCGGCAAGCTGTTTCCGAAGTTCCTTTAATTCTTTAACCAGATACTCCACGCCATCTGGTTGAGATGATGCTTCTTTTTTCGGTGACTCCTTCCTCCTCTGAGTGGACCGGTTTCTTACGATAGAACCTTCAACTTTAGAGGGACTTTTCCGATGACGAGCGTCTACAGGGTGGTGTACCCTCAGTAGACTCTCAGGAGTATGACCTCTAGATATACTTCGTCTCTAGACTCGGGCGCTATGGCGGGAATGTGCAACAACAAGTGCTTTCTTTATGTTCTCGGGAGTACGATCTCTGGATCGACCTCTTCACTCTTTTCGACCCCGCTCCTTAGAATCGACAGGGTGATGTACCCTCTTCGATCTTGGAGGAGTAGGGCTTCGGGATCTTCTTCTTTCTCGAGGTTGGCCCCGAGACTCATGTTCTGAATGGACAGGTTCCTTCCCACTCCGATGCCCTCGCTCTTCGGACTGAACATAACTGAATTCTTCGTCCCTCAATTCCGCCATTCGAGCCATCTGCTCAGCTATATCCTGTCGCTGCTTCACAAGTACCTCCATGGCCCTATCTGCTTCATCTGCCATCTTAGCTAGTCGTGAGGCCTTTTCGTCTTGGTCATCTCGATATCGAGTTCTAGGCGAGGTGCCTTCTACTCGTTTTCTACCATGATCAGACCCTTTTTCCGCCGTGAAAACTAGCTTTCGCTTAACGTTGCCCACAGCCCTCGGTCGAAAATCTTCATGTGATCGTTTGACGCCGTGGCTTTGGTATGAACACTTATCAGCAGTCCCAAACGATCCTCGGCAGACACTCGTGGTATCGATTCACCGACACCATAGTCGCCTTCTTCAGTGTAGGTGTTCCACTCTTCACCATGAATATCGACGTAGAACAAACACAGTTTGTGATTGAAAAATACTCAGGACACTAGAACTCAGCCCTCCTTCTAGCGTCAATGTTAACACCAAGATCTTTCTCCATGTCCCAATCACCAAGACGCGTCCGATATCCTGCACAGTTCAACAAGTCAACACCAAAAGCTTGACGGCTTGACCGTCGGGGGATAGCTCCGGCGTGAGAGTCAATATCGGCGATCACAAGGTTAACAATGGAGGAAAAATAAGGTCTAGTGCCTGAGAGAGAATAATCATATGATTGTGTGTGGTGTAATGTTTTGTTACTTACCTTTTTTGTGTGATCCTAGCCCCATACGTACTCCAATCCCGGTTTACCGTGCCACCCATCATCTTCTGACATCTTTCCCCACTCCTGGTCATTTCAGCCGAAAGTATATAGCCTACTTCCTTACCTGCTACCACTATTTGCCACCGCCGACCATCTGAGTCCCATCCTCATTAATGCCATGCAGAAAGGTGGCAGACATAATAGTCAAACATTATTTGGCGTAATGATTACCGGTCAAAGTTGGGTTAAGTGACAATTTGTATAATGGGCCAATTCAATAACTAAGCCCAAATAACGGAAATGACCCATACGACCAGATTCAACCGAAAGGACCCAATGAAATAATCAAGTAATTGAACCCAAATCATTCGAATCAACAGGACAAAAATAACATAATCTAAGGGAGGAGCCCATTAAATCTGGCCCAATAAAAAAAATGATCATGACCCAACAATATTATTGAAATCACTTATAGAACATATAGAATATTACGTTGTATAAGACATGTAGTTATTACGTATTATGTGTATCTTTTATATATAAATAAATATATGTAGCACAAAGGTTGTGTGTATAATTAATATACAAATAATATAAATTCTATTATTATATTTACAAGATAATATAAAATGATACATTTAAATTAAATTATGAAAAAAAATATTATAACCAAACTTGCATAGATGGAAACTTTTTTTTTTTGTGACAAAATGTAAACTTTTAAATTGATATTGATATCCAAATTATATTCCCAAACAAAGCATTAGCACTAATTTGTTCACCCTTGAATTCCAATTTTATCCTTCAAAAGAAAAAACCGAAATTACACCGGGCTGTAGATTTAGGAAACCAGATCTCTCCTCTCATCATCAAGCTGAGTGAAGAAGAAGCAAGCAATTGGAGCACTTAATTTTGTTTACAGTGCCTAAAGCAACATGCATAAACGGCGCAAGCGTGGTTCGGCGGCGGACCAAGCAGCAGTAGCACCATCAACGGCGGCGATCTGCAAAAACAGCCGCCCTCTCTCCTCGCAGACTGGAACGCTTACGCCTCTTCCAAAGATACTGAAGATCCTGACTCCGGTCTGGGGTTTGATCTCGAGGCTGCCGTTAGAACTGCCAACGACAAAGTTTCCGGAACTTTTAATGTGTATGTATATATCTCACACCTTAGTTAATGAGTAATTCTACAACGACATTGGTTTGGGGACCGGGTTTGCGACCGGCTGAGGGTGGCTGTGCCACATGGAAGAGAAAAAAAAACAGAAGCTTACTCATCACCCGGAACAAACCTTCTCTCTCTAATAAACACTGAATGAACACTCTCCACTAAACACTCTCTCACACACCGGAACAAACATTCTCTCTCTCTCTCTCGTAATTCCCTGCTTCGCTGCCGCTGGAGCAAGCTTCCTCCTGGAACAAGTGAGATCCAAAATCACAAGCTTTCAAGGTATCATTTTCCCATTTCGTATCCTCCTCCTCCTGCCATTACTCTCTCATACGCCTAAATTCCCAAAACCCTAAAATTTGTTCATGAATATGACCTTGTCTAAATTGAGATGTATATTGTAAGCCTGCTGTTGGCCTGCTGCGGTGCTGGCCCTCTGGTCTTGGATAAATTTTTTGGCTAGAATCATGCATAAACATCAATGGTATTCTGGGATTTAAGTTGTGCACTTGTGGTGTTTGATAAATTGTCTCAAAGATGTTCAAGTGTTTTAAAACTAATTATTACTCAATATTTGGAATTAGGTGACATTTATATATGTACTATGATGTAAACCAAGTGGATCGGGTGAATCAAAATGAGCTTAAAAGTAAAACATCGAATGCTTAAGAAAACACACAACAAACTTAAAAGATTAATGCTAACAATACTAGATTATTAATAGTCACATTTAAACACATGAGTTCTAAACATCTGATTGATTGATACCTTTAATTTTTTAGAGAGAAAAATAAGTGCTTGTTGCTGCCTGAGTGTCATATTGTCAGAATGAGAGTTCATTCCCTCAATTCCACTAAACATCAAAGAGGAGAAGTTATATTGTTAATATTTATTAAGATTATTATTAATAGTTCCTTATTGATAAGTTAGATTACTTGTATTATTATTATGAGAAAGTACCAAAACAGTTCGGAATTCGGATATTATAATATACAGATGACAACTTGAAAAACACAGAATAAGTTCGAGAAAAGATTAATGCCGCCAATTATAAACATGATTAGGCAATTAAATATAAGCATCCGGGTTTTGGAGGGACTGGGGAAGTGAACTCTTCTGTAACACTAAAAAAATATTCCATTAGATGAATTGGGAGGAAGAGGTGAGAGTGTGGTATTTATAGCTTGAAAATCAGGGGATGGATATTTGTATGTACCTAATTTAACTGATTCCAATTAGTCATGCCCAGCCTTGTTGCATTTCTTGTCCAGTATGTTCGTCATTAATCATAACAAGCCTACTTTTTACATTCCAAAGGGGAAGAAGCTTTTTGACATAATTCTTCATTTGTTCTCATTTCAAATAGAAGCTTGTGTATTTCATAGTGATCTTCATTTCTTCCTTACTGCACCATCTTGGCTAGATATAGTTTGTAATTTCAGGTCTCATGCTTACGAAAATGACTTAGAGATTTTTGTTTATTTGTTATTTTTGTAGAAGGACAACATGGCATCAGGAATTGTAAAATTACCCGCTCCAATAAGAATGGAAATGAAGGTCGAATCTACTATGCGTGCCCGAATGGAAAATGCGGTTTCTTGGGATGGTGCAAAGCTATAAATGAAGAAAAATCATCAACAACTATTGAAACGCAGCTGCCAAATAATTTCATTATGCATGATCCTACTATAATTGAAATGAGACAAGAAATGAAATTATTGAAGAAATTAGTTTTTTAATACTTATTCTCTATTTGTTTGTTATTATGAAAAACTAGTTGTCTTTTGTTGGAAGTTGTCATGGAGGTGAAGTTGTGAAAGAAATTGTAATTGGTTAAATCTAATGCAGTTTGACATCACACAAATTTTAGGGTTTTGAGAATTTAGGCGTATGAGAGAGTAATGGCAGGAGGAGGAGGATACGAAATGGGAAAATGATACCTTGAAAGCTTGTGATTTTGGATCTCACTTGTTCCAGGACGAAGCTT
The DNA here is from genome assembly GCA_020205605.1 of Panax ginseng. NCBI lineage: Eukaryota > Viridiplantae > Streptophyta > Magnoliopsida > Apiales > Araliaceae > Panax > Panax ginseng. The sequence goes on along the minus strand of CM035140.1, from coordinate 142,752,064 downwards.
GCTCCAGCGGAAGTGAAAGGAATTACGAGAGAGAGAATGTTTGTTTCGGTGTGTGAGAGGGAGTGTTTATTCAGTGTTTATTAGAGAGAGAAGGTTTGTTCCGGGTGATGAGTAAGCTTCTTTTTTTTCTTTTTCTCTACCATGTGGCACAACCACCTCAGCCGGTCGCAAACCCGGTCCCCAAACCAATGTCGCTGTAGAATTATTGTTAGTTAATAGTTAGAGTCCTTCTAGGGATTTGGCGTTTTCGGCCAAAAGTATGTGGCCGGATTTTTTTTTTTTTTTTTTTTTGCTTTTGACTACAAAATAATTAATGTGATTTATTGGAACTGAAATTTTTACAAAATACAGTGATTTAGGTGTCTTTTTGGATACACGTAACAAACAGGGTTATACAGTCTGTACAACCCTGTTTTTTACGTGTATCCAAATGACACCTAAATCACTGCATTTTGTAAAAATTTCAGTTCCAATAAATCACATTAATTATTTTCTAGTCAAAAGCAAAAAAAAAAAAAAAAAAAAAATCCGGTCACTACCCCGGTGGGAAAACGCGGGTCCCCCTAGACTTTTTCTAATAGTTATTATTTAGGTCCTTAATTTCTTTGTTTTTTGTAATGACAATTTATCTGGAATTGCTATGTAAATGCTTTATGTATGCGACATTGGGGATGGGGTTCAATTTGGTATTTAGGTGTAAGAGTTTTTTTTTTGTTGGGATTATTCGTGTTTGATATGTTGGGGAAAGATTTGACACTATGCCTGTGTTGGTGAGATGGTTTTATGGATGGTGCATTGGAATTGTCATTAATCTAGTGGACGAGTGCGAAGTACTGCTGAAAACTATGAAATTCTGAAGTAGGGGGAGCAATGAATATCCTGCTTATACATAATTATGCATCATTGAACAAATGTTGGAAAAATTTTGTTTGTACTTGTCATTTTATCTTTTTAAATTTATTCTTATAGTGAATGTTGTTTTATATTATGCCTAGTTTTTTAAACCCAAAGGGTGGTAGAAAAGGCACAGGTCACGAAGAATGACCTCAACTTCCAATCCCCCTAAGATAGAAGTCTACTATAAATTCTTAAAAGTGGCTCCCTTAGGGAACTATTTTGATTAGACAAAGGGGTGGTCAGAAACTGAGAACCACTCTTTTGTTTTCCTGGAAGTTTTAGTTCTTCTATCCTAGCGTAGCAATTGAGATTCTAAATAGTTGGCTGCGGCCGTCAAAACTAAGCAGGTAAACCAAGATGATATGCAGAACAGCTTTCCTTTTTTTGATCAGCATGTAGAACAGCTTTCTATATATCTGAGGGTATCCTTTGGTTTTAAAGGATTGTGGTGTTTGAGATCCCAGAATCTGTACAGTGAAACTTATCTAAAAGTAAAGAGAAAAGAAAAGGAAAGAAGAATATTATGGTCATACACTTTATTTCAACCCATCATAGAAAATCATGTTATTTTCCAATTATAGTTGTTTTGCCCTCGACTTCTGTTTTTCTAAATGCAAATTATAATATGATGCCATTTTTTTCTGGTTACTTTGTTCCTATAAGCTGCTAATCAGGGTGGATCACTTCAATGGCATTGCACAAATGCTAGTTCTTTAGAATTTCTTTCTTCATTTCTTAATTGCTTGCTTGTTACAGGGTTTCAAAAGGAGTGCGAGATATACCAGGAAACTTCCAGTCTGCAACTAGCAATGTCCCTTCGGGGAAATCTCTCATGTACTTTGGATTACTCCTTGCTTCTGGGGTGTTTTTTATATTTATCGCATTCACCATGTTTCTTCCCGTCATGATGCTGATGCCTCAGAAATTCGCTATATGTTTCACTATTGGATGTGCCTTTATCATTGGTTCATTCTTTACGCTCAAAGGACCTAAGAATCAGCTTGCGCACATGTCATCCAAAGAGGTATCTCAGCTATGCTTAAATATTAACTGTTTGCATCATTCGTTTGCCTCTCCTTTTTAAGAAACAATTAGCATCTGAAAAAAACTATAGATTAATCTTGTTAATTATTTTTTAATTTTTTAATTTTGCCTTGCCCTCCTTATGTTCGTTTCCACTTTCTTTCCCAGAGGCTTCCATTTACATTGGGATTTATTGGCAGTATGGTGGGTACAATTTACGTTTCCATGGTGCTTCACAGTTATGTTCTATCAGCGTTATTCTCTGTGTTCCAGGTATATTTCATTAATTCCATTCACTTCTTTATGTTTCTCCTCATTTCCCTAGCCTTTCTGTATTATGCAGTCAAATTGATATTTCACGTAGGTCTAGTGAATCCGAGTGCCAGCCTTGTGTTCCCTGCGGGGATCTTGACTCTTGAGCACTTCTAAAGGCCTCAATAACTGGTCATTTTAATTTTCACAGAACCAGATAAAATCTTGTACTATATGAGAAAGGATTTTCCCTCGTCTCTGCAGCCTGGTCGTAGTCATACTACTGATTCTTTTTTCATATTTATATGTGGACTATCGGTTTCTATTATTCCTGTGTTAGTAAATACACATGCAATTTTATTCAGAAAGGATTAACTATGCGGGCTGGCCTCTATTACTTGTGCAATGACTGTTAAAGTTGGTTAGGCCTTGGCTAGCATTGGCATAAGAAGAAATCAAAGCATATTATTTTATTAATTGTATACATGTTTTGGTCACTCATACTACTTGTTCTGTACACTTACATTCTGTTAAGCTTCCATTGGAGTCCTTCACATTATCACATATAGCAGAGATTAGATGAGAGAAGAAAGAGAATTTGGGGGCTAAGAAGAGGAAGGAGGAGGGATATGGAGCCTCCAAAGTCCAAACGAATCTCAGTTTTTCATTTCATTCATAATGCATGACTATCACATGATTGTTACTAGATATTTATAGATTCTCCTACACTAGGAAATAAGCTAACATGCACCAACTTAACCTACGTCAAGACTAACAACAAACACATGGGTGGTGGCGTAGTGCTATTTCTGGAATCTACCAACTTTCTCTATTTTCCTTCTTTTCTTTTGTTTAACACATTGCTAGACCCTAGACTAATGTTTGTATTTGTATTATCACATTACGATTAACAGCTGGAGTTTGTGCCTTATAATTCACCTTAACTTCTATACTTTCTCTGGAGCTATATCTTTTTGAAATCCCTTTTCATCAGTTCCACTGAATTCTCTCTTACCCTAGGTTAAAGCCTATGAAATTATTATGCTCTACTCTAGCTGAAGTTGGATACATATGAAAGTTTAAGCAATACACTTGCATGGATGCATTCAGCAAACAATACTGAATTACTGATAACTACTTTTAACTCTTAGGCAACGTTTGCATGCAAAAAATGGATGGGATAGGACTATTTATACTAATACATTATCACTTTGGACTATTTTATGCCATGATTAGTTCGTTATTTAATCCCACGGACTATGTTTTGTCATTTCTAAGATCATTTGATGATGAATAATAATTTGAAGCGGAAAGATGGTATTATATAGTCCCCCTTTTGAGGAATCAAATGTCCTTAGAAATGATAACAAATAGTCAATGAGATAGAATAACAGACTAATCATGAGATTAAACAGTTGGAAGTGGTGTTAAATTAGTACAAATAGTTCTATCCCAACCAACATTTTGCAAACAAACGTGGCCGTAGTTATTTTTGATGTGATCTTTTCTGAATAATTCTTTCAATTATATGGGCCTCCTTATAAAAGCATAATTCACAAATAAAGATAAAATATCATCGCTGCACTGTATTCATAATGAGAAAAAGCACAGCCAGTAGATAAACCCAATTATGTCAGCCAAGTTCAAATCACAGAGGGAAGGACTTGTCAACAGTCGGACTACTGAATTTTCTCCCCCTACATTTTGCTCAATATGCTCTTTTAAAATCTTTTTATGAATATTGCTTTTTTATTTTCATTGTTTATGACTAACTTATTTTTAACTCACTTGATGCTTCTCAACGTTTCTAGGTACTTGCACTTTCATATTACGCTCTTTCCTACTTCCCCGGAGGATCAGCTGGGCTGAAGTTTCTCTCTTCCACCCTTACCTCTTCAATACTCAGATGCTTTGGAAGGTGATAGCGATCATCTATACTCCTTTCAGTTTACTCAATTGCTCACACACCTACTTCTGTCTTTCGACTCTGTTTAAATACCCAATTTTACAATGTATCTAATCTCTAGACGAGTGAATGAACCACTAATATCACCCTGCTTAGATTCTTTACCTTCTTTCTGTGAAGTCGAATTTTTTGCTGCAAGAATCATTATTCATACTTGAATAGAGTTTCTCTTTCTCAGTGTTTCTGTATGTCCATTTAAAATTTTCAACATGTAGAAATGTGACTGCAAGTTGTTAGTGTCATCTGTAGGGTTCCTAACTTTGGAAACACAAAAACTTCATATTTGTTTGTAAGAGTTATAATATAGGTAAAATATTTTGATGAATTATAATCCCAAAATTATTAATGTTAGATTAAATAGTCTTTTAGCCCTGTGTTTGTTTATAATGAGATTATTCATGGAATAACTTAAAATTATTTCATGCTATGTTTGTTTTGTTAAGTATTAATTAAAGAATAAGATAAAAATTTAAGGTTTGGACTATTATACCTTTATTAGTTATAACAAAGACATCAAATTCTTAGAGCATTAACAACAGTTTTTCTAATTAACTCTTTATCCCCAATTTTGAAGAATGCATCAACAAATCATTATTCAACAGCTTCCTTATCCTTATTTGACTCTCTATTTTAATCCATATATAGGATTTTATTCCCCAAAGTGAGGGAGTCAAAAAATCATTCTGGATATATACAAAATGACATTTCACACCCTCATTTAAGTGGACAACTCATCAATTATACACATCTTGACATTTTTTTACTACTTTATTTTCAAATTATAAACTTAATATTGACTTATATTTTAAAAATTAATTTCAAACATATTCAAATTTAAAACTGATATAAATTTATTTAATTTATGTCAATATAATTATAAATATTATAAACGTAATAATAATTATCAAATTTATTATTTTCAAAATTTAAATGAATCATATTAAATTTAAATTTAAAATATCACAAATTAACTTTTAAAAGTTAATATTAATCTTACGTACATTTGCAACTACAATCCATTCAATACTCACTTCATAAATTACTTAAAATTTAAAATAAAATAAACATTATTTTACAGTGAAATATAATTGATAAATTATACTCTCTCTTTTATAAATTATAAGATTATTATTAATTTGATATTTTGACTATTGGAAATTTTAACTTTTAACTTTTAAATTTTATTATTTAAGGAATCAATATAAGGAACCTGTTGGGTACATAGTGAAAAAATTGAATCTCTATTTTGCAAATGACCCAATAACACTGCAGAGTAAAGATAAAGATAAGAAAACTGCTATGAATGCTCTTAGTATTCCTTAGATAGATAGAATATGATTCATTGGTCATTTTTTAAAAAGATCAAGGTTAATTTTGTTCACAAATTTTTAATTCAAAATAATGAGAATTATAATACCTGGTTAAATATGGTAGTATTAATTAGTTATTCATTTCAAATGGTTTTGTTATATTAATAGTCATGATCAAATCTTTAAAACATACAAGTGACTTAAAAGATTAATAGTCTAATCTCAAGTAAATAAACAGTTGCGTTTTATAAAATTTGTGGATATTTAGTAAATATTTTGTTCCATGTACATCTGTGAAAATAATAAGTTAGTTTTGTAGTGTGGGATGCTGATAAAATTTAGTTGTGTTTTGTAGTGTGGGATGCTAATGTAAGTACATTGTGTTATAATATTATACTACTCTCTCAGTCCTTTTTTAAATGTAGAGAAGTTTTTGTCTTTCAATATTTATCGTTTGAGAATTTTAATTAAACATTAATTATTTAATTTTTAATATTATTTCAAGTATTAAATATAATTTTAGTTTCTGTCCAATAAATAACACTATCTTTTTTTAATACAAGGACAATATAGACAACTGATATTATATTTAATGCTATACAATTATTTTTTTAATACTTGTGTACAACTCTAAAACGACATATATTAAGAAACGGATGGAGTAGTATTATTGAAAAATCAATTCTTTCTTTGAAATAAAAACAAAAAAGTTTGAAGTTTTTTAGCGTTTATTTTTTTTCTCGTTGGAAATAATTCATGAGAACCGAGGTTGAGTTACAAGTTTGAAAGAGAGAAAAAATTACCTTCAAGTTCTCCATTAATTAAAAAAGAAAGAAATTAAACACAATTTACACATGAAGGAAATACTATCTATATTTTAAAATTAGAGATGTATTTTGATTTTTTTAAGTTAATTTGCAAAATCTCAAAATATTTTATTTAAGTTTTGGAAACAATAAGGATAATGATTAGTAGTATTTTATAGTTATTTATAATTGTTATATTTGTTTGTATTAAAACTAAATAATTTTATATCAATTTTGAATTTTAGAATTTTACAGATTCACTCGCAAAAAAATCAAAGTGTATTTTTTTTTTTGAACAGAAGGAGTAAATAATATTATTTTATTTAACAAAAAATGGAAGTCATGCGACCCATGAAGGTAACGAAGGTTGAATTTTTATTTAATTTTTACATGTATTTTTGATTTTTTCACATGATCCTCTTCCACGTGAGCATACAGCCCACTTTTATATGTAAGGCTGTAAAATAAGCAAACAGTTCGAGCTCGATTCGTAATCGCTCTACTAAAAGTTCGATTCGAGCTTGACTCAAAATATAAATGAGTCAAATATGAGTAAATTTTAAAGTTCGATAAATTACTCGAACCTCCTCAAATTATAATTTTCTATTGATACTCGGATCATATTCGTTCAAAAAGGTTAAACTGCTCGGGCTCGATTTGGAATCGTATTCGACTCGGTAGCTAAATAAACCTCAATCAAACCTTATTTTATACTCAATAAATTTTGTAAACCAAATCTGAGCAACTCAATATTCGGTTCGACTAGATTTATTTATACCCTTATTTATATATGAAGAAACCATGTAAAAATATCAAAAATACCAACTTAGATGGATACATATTAAATGGAATAACCCAAGAAGCTATTTAATTCCAGCTAAATTTTAAATGAGATGTTTGTGTTGATTAAAACTTTTATCATATTTTTGAAAGGGATATCTAACTAAATAACTATATTTTACTAAAAATACATCTATCTACTCATAAGTGAGGCTCCTGAGTCCTGACCAAGCCATGCATTTAATTGGTGACTGAAAGAGATCGATAATTATCAAGTCATTCTTTCACAGCTGGAGCTGCTACCTTCAAATTATTAATTATTTCATTATTAATCTTTAACATATAGAAAAAGGCTAAAGGCCTATGCCACACATTTTTTTTCTTTATTATTTTAATATTTGGAAAAATAATATAATATTTTTATTAAAAGGAAAAAAACTTTTTCTTTATTTGGTAAAAATAGACTTTAATGTACTTTTCACCCAATTTTAACTTTACACTCCAACTTTAATTCCTTTGAATTTAATGTTATAATAGTAAAAAGAGTAACATTCTATTCTTTTCATTATTATTTTCTACTCAAATTTTTTACAAGAAATAAAAGAAAAGGTAGCTTTTTCCTTCTCTCAACTCCCAAACAAATTAAATAGAGTGACAATTATTTTCTTTTTTCTTCTCTTCTATTCTCTATTAAACTTAATTTCAATTTTCTTAAAATAAAATATATTTTCCCCATTCTCTTCTCAATATATATATATATATATATATATATATATATATATATATATATATATATATATATAACCCCAAGCATAGTGAACCTAAATATTAACAATTTACATTTACCAATTAATGACTTGCTTAGAGTCTTAGACATGGAAAATAATTTATTTTAAAAAAAAACATAAAATTAGACGAGAATAACAACATTGAATTTCAATGCATGTGCATGTGCATGTGCATATACGATTCCTAACCCGGATTTTGTCTTCCAAAAGGAAAGATATTATGAATTATTTTGGTAATCAAGCTAGGTATTCTTTTTTCTTTTTTTGTGTCCATTAATATATATGTGTTTTTCTAATTAAAGCAAAAATAAAAATTAAAGCTAGTGTCAGTTCTTAAGTCAGCTGGCATGGCCATGCATTCGTCATTGATGTTATCATTTTCATCATCATATTTTCTTAATTAGTACTCCCTTCGTCCCAGGATAAAAGTCTTTACTATACTATTTTAGGTAATCTCAAATTAAATATCTATTTACTTTAAATGATCTATTTTTTTACAATAATTTATCTATAATACTCTTATTATTAATTGTTATATTTCTATTTTCTATGCATATTTATGGAGCATCACTAGTAATGTGCAAAAAACTATGTAATTAATGAGAATTTAAATATGAACAATTTTGTCATTTTATCCTCTTTCTTAATATGCGTAAAAAATCAACCAGAATTTTTATTCTGAGACGATGGAAGTATTATTATTATTATTATAAAGAAAAAATTGAGCAGAAGAATTATGGAGTGGACCGTACGAGGTTGACTAAAAGGTAGGACAGTGCAAATCTTCCATTTTTTCAAGTTTTTCGGACCGGACTGAATTGGTTAGTTCGACACAAAAAAAATCAGTCCGGTTTCGATACAAAAAAATGGTATATATCGGTTTTTCGGTATAGATTTCAGTACGATATTTTTATGGTTCGGTATTATCAAACCGGATAGATATATACCGGTTTTCTAAATTTTTTATTATTATTAATAAATAATTAATAATAATAATAATAATAATAATAAAATAATAATAATAATAATAATAATAATTACAATAATTTTGGGTAAAAACTGATACTGAATCGATTTACCAGTTCGATATACTAGTCCAATCGATATCGATATCAAATTTTACCTTATTTCAATACCGATCCGATTCGGACCAATATTTACCCAATATTTATCCGTTACACCCTCCTACTAAAAAGGTCATCATCTATCCAGCTAACCACTAAGGCACTAACGTAATGTCGCTAGCTAACTACCTCGTCCCACTCCCCAGACCCACCTGGTTTGCCGTAGAAAAATGAGTCAACGTACACAAAAACACTGCACTAAAATTTATGCAGATGGTGTACGTATATATATATATATATATGAAAAAATATATATACATAATGTAGAATACACTCGTTATATGCGATAATTTATTTGAGTTATAGCGACGGTTCGACGATTTATTTAAATTATAGCGATAATTTTTTATATATATATATATATATATAAAAATATATATATATATAGTTATATATATGATGGAATAAGAGGAAATTAAGAAGAATTTAAAATTTATGTTAATCTTAATTTAACTTTATTATGAAATTTGTTTAAAAATATTACCCCAAAGTAAAAGAATTGACATTCGAATAATATATATATTTCCATATATATATATATATATATATTTATTACTTTATACGTATATAAATATAAAGCACTAGTTTTTTTTCTCCTCGATCTATACACCAAACACTCTTAAGACAGAGTTTCACTAGTATATGCTTCAACACGCCAGCAAAAACCAAGACGATGAAGGTATATATATATATATATATATATATATATATATATATATATATATATATATATATATATATATATATATTGAAAAAAGAGTCCCATTAGTAAATTACGGAGGCAGAATAGTACTATACTAGTATTTCTGGTATGAATTCCTTGTTTAATTTCCCCCCTTTTCATTTCTTGGTTAATTTGCAGCAAAAGGTGGTGATTAAAGTTACAATGTGTAACCAACAGAAGTCTCGTACTAAGGCCATGAAGATAGCAGCTACTGTTTCTGGTATGAAAAAAAATAGCTTTAATTTACTTCATATATATATATATATATAACCATATATATATATGTCTCATATATCAATTTATGATTTGATGAAATTATGTATGTATGTATGTATATGCAGGGGTAGAATCAGTAGCAATAAAGGGGGCTGAGAAGGATGAAATAGAGGTAGTCGGAGAAGGAATCGACACGGTTGAACTTGCTAAATCCCTGAGGAAGAATGTGGGGCATGCAGATGTGGTGAGTGTTGGTCCTGTTCAACAAGAAAAGAAACAAGAGAAGAAAGAGGAGAAGGTGCATGTGGTTTGTCACCCTTATTATGGGACAACTACACCTTCCTACCAAGTTTATGAGCTCAAAGACTCCTGCCAAACTGCCTGCTTCATCATGTGATCACCACTGCATGAGGCCTTATAATTAATTAATTAATTGTGAATTAATGCTCACATTTGTTTTCATATTATTGGAATTTATAAATTGTTGCTAACAAACATGTATTTACATATATATTACTATTTGAAGAAAATCGTCCATGACAGAGGAGGAAATGTGAGGATAATAAATTAAGAACAATTAAATTTTATATACTTTGAATTTCTTTTTACCACTATTTTACAAATCATAGCGATGTGCATCAGATATTCCACCTCCTCTTTTTTTTATGTAAAAGGCGAAGATTATATCAAGTAATTTATTGATCAATTAATATGCTGAGATGAAGTATGTCATATCAACAGTTTGTAAAATATTTGTAAAATAATTTGTGTCCGTAACATTACTCTTTCTTTTTTTCTTCCTATTAATATTAAAGAGACGTGTCAGTGCTTATACTATTGATGACAACCGATCAATGTTGGGACATGCATTTTTTGAGTCGTAGTCCATTTTGGGCATGCAACTAGAATAGCATTTTAATTTAAGGAGTACTGAGTACTGTAAGGATTTGAGCTCCCTTGAAAAACAAAATATATATATATATATATATATATATATATATATATATATATATCTAACACTGATCAGGTCCGGACCGATCAAAAACAGACCCAAATTTTTTATTTTTAAAATAACTAAAAAAAATATTTAATATTTTATGAAACTAAAATTTTTCCATAATACAATGTTTTGGACGTGTTTTGAATACCTATAAAAAAATGGTAGTACAGTCTGACGCATGCATTGTATATACATATTTTGTTATATCGCACTCCAAATCACACCCAAAACATGTATTATGAAAAAATTTCAATTCTATAATTTTCTTTAATTTTTTTTTGTGTTTTAAAAAAAAAAGCAAAAAAAAAAAAAAAGGATCGGATTTTAAACACATTCGGAGTCCTGGAGAGGATCTGCTCTATATATATATATATATATATATATAAAGTTAGGGGATTAGATAAAAAAAATCAAATGTTTAGATAAGAAAAAAGAGGAACTTTCAACAAAATGGTGATAATTGTGTAAATTATATAAAAATTCAACTATATTCACAAAATTCAAACACCAAGCATAATGATGAACAACATCTAGTTGCATCTAAATAAGCCTCTATAAGCATATTAATGATGAACAACATCTAAATATTCACAAAATAAATTCAACTAGAGAGAACAGGTGGTGGGGAATTTGCAGGGATTCAGTAATGCAAAACTAATTGCTTAGCAAGTGAAACTGACGGTGTGACATGACATGCGAAACTGAGAATATGATCATCTCTGCAAGTTAATACAGAATATATATATATATATATATATATAGGAGCCGGATCCTGTCCGGACTTCTGGATAGGTTTAAAATCCGGTCCTTTTTTTTTTTTTTTTAATTTTTAAAACACATAAAAAAAAATAAAAAAAAAATTATAGAATTAAATTTTTTCATAACGCACGGTGTTTTTGGGTGTGATTTCAAGACGATAACATATAACATGTATGTACACAATGCTTATGCATCGTAACACCATTTTTTGGTATAGGTATTCAAAACACGTCCAAAACATTGTATTATGGAAAAATTTCAGTTCCATAAAATATTAAATATTTTTTTAGTTATTTTAAAAAAATAAAAAATAAAAAATTTGGTCTGCTTTTTGATCGTGTAGGACACTGATCGATGTTGTATATATATATATATATATATATATATATATATATATATATATATATGAAAAGTACCCTAAAATATTTTTGTTTTCCAATGTGAAATATTTGAGAATTAAATTATCATAAATTAACAAATAAATAATGCACAATACATTATATGTGATGTATTAAAATTTCATTAGAAATCATCAAAACTAAAATTAGAAGAAAGATTAGGATCAGCTATTTTATTTGGCCACCAAAATTTAAAGACAATATTTTTATAGATAATTAATTCAACGGAACAATTATTATGGTAAGTTCAATTTGTCACTTTATATTAATGTTAAAATAAAACATAATATTATGGTAAGTTCAATTATGTTAAAATACAATCTTAACATAATACTATTTTATTTTTAATTGATTGAGAATTATCATATCATTACCATTATATTTAGATAATTTTTTTAAAGAAATATTTTGATTTAAAAATGTTGTTTTATTTGTATATCTCTTAATTTTAAATAGAGAAAATAAAAAATATATTAACAAATTAATATATCTATCGTATAAATTTAAATATTTCACAAAGCTTTACATAAATATCGATCTTACTAAATCTGTTAAAATTATCAAATTTCTTAATAAAAAAATATTATTTTCATATATAATGGCGTATTGTTCACGGCATTTGAAGAATTGAATTAATTTAAAACATAATAATGTGTTTTATCTTGATGCAAAATGCAGCAAATGATTTTGACCGCTTTAGAGGTTAATTTTATTTAGAAATTTTTAATTCTAAATAGTGGGATTATAATATTTAGTTGAATATGATATTAAATAGTCTCACATATTAAGTCATTTTATAATCTTTGAACAAATAATTTTAAGTCCAAATTTAAAAATAAATAAAACACTTATAAATAATAATTATATCCAGATATAATAATTACAAACAAACGTATCCTTAGAATTCATAAGCTGCTAATGGAGATTCAAGGTTCTTAAAAGAAAAAAAAACATTTTCACTACTTTGTAATCATGGCCTCATTGGACATGAACATATAGTCAGCATCTCCAATTCTCCATATTGTTAAGTATGGACCGGACCGAGTCGTGTTGACTCGAAATTAAGTAAGCTAACTCACCTTTCTTGCTGCCTAATTAGTTGGCTTACTAAATGGACAAATTAAAATTATACGCAATTTTGGAACTCAGTGACAAAACTAAGGTCTTACTTATACTTTGTTTTTCTTTTAATTATTACAGTTTTATAATTTTAAGACGGTCTTAGAGCTCGTTCGTCCGACTTATTTTAAAATGACTTAAAGTTAAAATATAAGTTGATTTATAAGTTAATTTAAGTTATGACTTTTAAAAAAACGTGTTTGGCATTAATTTAACTTATAAGTCTGAAATTAAGTTAAAACAAGTTATGAAGGTGTTCGGCTCATAATGACTTCTTACAAGTTAAAATCAAATCTAAATATTACTGAAATTTAGTCAAACTATCTTATTTTAAAATGACTTATAAAGTTACAAATACATACTTATTTTTCTAACTTAAAAATCAACTTATAAGTTGAAAAATAAGTCATTCTGAAACAGACACATACCACATTCACCCTTGATCTCATAGAAATCGTAAGACAAAAGTTACCGCTGACATATATGTTAAGGTCTTTGTAAATATCAGCATCTCAAGGTTATTAAAATGAAGATATACATACAATATTGACCATATCAATATGATCCGGATGGTTGGGTTGCGTCACACAAATTTTGTAGAATGGTATTTTAGTAGTGGCGTTTGGTCATGGTTATGTTAATGTAAATGGGGTTACAATCAATTGTATGAAATTTCTGTGCACATATTTTTTTAGAATTAGTTGGACTTTTTTAAGATACAAAAAATCTCTATTCAGTTGCATAATTTATTAGTTAGTGCCTAGTGGAATAAGAATAAGTACAAGTTAGTACTCCATTGTCTACCTTATTTTTTTTATTCATAATGTCAACATATCTATTGCCATTATCCTCTTTTTCTTTTCCTTTTTTTTGGGGTAATTTTATTTAAATTAAGTACTTCTTCTTCTTGTTTAGCATGACATTTTCTTCTTCTAACAATTATTGACATACTATTAATCTAATGTGTTGTACGTAACATTAAAAGCTCATCTCATTGACGTAAGTAACTTTATCTCCTTTATTATGTAAAAAAAAAAATACCCATTCAAATCAAATATCATTTAATCAGACTCCTCTATAAATACTAGTGCTTAGTTTCCAAGTGCCATACTCTCACTCTCTTATCCAACATACTCTAAATCAAGACGTGCCGTGCCATGAAGGTAAATAACAAAGATACGTACGTACTTTGGTACATAATACTCCATCCATCCGTGTCATGATAAAAGTTATTATTACTATTTTGGGTAGTCCCATATTAAATGTTCATTTTTTTTAATAACCAAACTTTTACACATATTTTCCTATTATACCTGTAGCATTAAATATCTTATACTTTTCTTATTCTAATTCTCTCTCCATATTTAATGACATTATTATGAGCAATTTTATCATTTCATTCATCTTCTTAATATGCTTGAAAAGTCCATCAAAATTTTTATCTTCAGACGGAGGGAATACTATTAATTCCAATACTCTGCCAAATTAAACAATTTATGCACTTTATTCTTTTATTTGCAGCAAAAGGCTGTGATTAGAGTGGCAATGTCTGACCCCAAAAAATCTCGCACCAAGGCCTTGAAAATTGCAGCTACTCTTTCTGGTATGTCAAAAGACACAACATTTTCCCTTTAATTAAACTTATTTATTCACAAAATGAGTTATTTTAATATTTTACAAATATTAAAAATGTAATTTTTATTCTGTACGTACTCTTAAAAATAATCAGTTGTGACGTAATATTAGTGTTGACGCGATAATAAAATTATAATGGTTATATTATCTTGTAATTTATAGTATCCTCAATAAAAAAGGATGTCTTATTGTGGGCCAAAAAAACATTGAGAAATGGGAGTCTGTTTGTGGGAGTGATATAATATAATATGATATCATATGATATATGTATGCAGGGGTAGAATCAGTAGCTATTAAGGGGGATGCCAAGGATCAACTAGAGGTTATTGGAGAAGGAATCGATACGATTGGACTGGCTAAATTGCTGAGGAAGAACGTGGGGAGTGCAGATTTGATCAGTGTTGGTCCGGCTGAAGATGAGAAGGGTGATCAGGTGGTTTGGTCAACTCAGCACCCTTACTATGGTGGTGGTGGTGGTGGTGGTGGGGACCTCCATACCAAGTTTATGCTGTGAGAGACTCCTACTATGACCCCAGCTGCTCCATCATGTAGTGGTGGGTTGACGATGGCTAAAGTTGACTTTACACTACTTTCACTGCCACCCTAGCTCCATGTATATATATATATATATATATATATATATATATATATATATATATATATATATATATATATATATAATGAAAAAATATATATATACTATTTATGAAGTACATATATAATTGGTTATAATGGCGGTTTTTTCACCTGTCGCACATAATCTATTTTGGCTATTTTAATTTTTGACTGAAATTGTCGCCATAACCCAAAAAACTCGTCGCCATAGCCTGACTATGTAATACACAATTGTATATATATAGGGTAACACTATTTCCACATAATTTTTTCATATGACTGTGAGACCACTGTATACTCATGTGAGGGAAGATCGTGTAAAAATATAAAAAATACATGTGAAAATATCAATTTATATATATATATATATATATATATATATATAATATTTGATAAAGTGGATGAAAAAGAAGTTGGATAACATCTATGTAAGACCCCAACTTATTATAAATAAAATTGAATTTTTCTTTATTCATTATTCTAAATTAATAAGGGTTAATTTGATATAATTCTTTGGTTATGGGTGAAATGTGCAAAATTTACAAAATAAGCAAGTGGTTATAAAATATTCATTATTTTTGGGAATATTCGTTTGGTGGGGAATATTCTTTTTGTTTGAAATCTCATGACGACGGCCAAGCAGATCATTGGTGGGCCCCATAACGAAAAAGCGGTTGGATAAAGAAAAACGACAAAGATTGAGTTTTATAAATAACGACGTAAAAATTGTTGAATTAACTTTGTTGGGTTACCCGGTGGTTAAAATGCAAAGAATACACGTGGTTGCACAAAGAAGACACCAGTATTGCAAAAGATTATTGAATTATTGATCCTTACGTGAAGGCACTACTCAATAATAATTCTGAAGAATTTATCGTTCAATATTACATTTTATTGATTCAATAATTCTTTGCGTTGATATTTTTGTATTCTTTGTTGTTTCAATAATTGTCATTACACAAGATTTTCCATTATCAAATCAATAATTCATATTATTTGAATAATATTATCGATAACATTATTGGCAATGTTTAGAAAGTTACATTCAAGGAGAGGTTTGGTCACCTAATCAAAGGCCAAGAAGGAGAATTTTTATTGGAAAGTTCTCTTTCGGAGAATCTACCGGTTGTCGAGATTGTGATTCGTAATATTATTTTAAATAAGTAATTATTGATTATTATGATAAAGAAAATATTTATTTTATGTAGATATAGATGGAGAAATTTTTTAATGTGATAATTGTTGAAAATTAATATTTTATCTTTTTCGATAAAATAATTCACTTAAATATATTATTTTAATAATATATTAACGGGATATATGAGTATATGAGGAGGAAGAGTATTTTATGGCATTAAATATTTAACACATGTTTTGTGTGTGGTTGGACACACATTCTTGATCGAAAATTGATTATGAATCGTAAAATCGTCTGCTTATGGATTTTGGTCAATTTCATTTGGAATTTGGAAAACTTTCTTCGCAAAGTTGTAGAGAATGGAATTTCCCATGAAAAATCATGAGTTTTGAATTTTTCTCGATAACCAAGCTATTTTCTTTAATTGTTGAAGTTTCGGAAAATAAAATAATTTTTATTAAATTAATGGGTGGGACCCACTTTTTGGTTGGTGAGTAAAACACATGGGCTGCTGAATTCTTCCAATATGGCTGCCCAAAATATTCAAAGCATGCGGGATTTGAAAAATAAATAATATTAATTTATTATTTTAGTCTCCTTCGACGTTCTAACATTTTCCTATAAATAGAGGCTAAGTTAGAATTGAAAATCACACCGTAAATAAAGTTTTCTCTCTTTCTCTAAATTATCGAAAGCGTATTCTTGTGAGTATACTTTGAGTGTTCTATATACGGTATGGTTTCACAAGACTATACACAAGAAATTCAATCAAGACGGTTATTTTGAGGTAAGTGGTATTATTTTCTTCTTAAATGATATTTTTCTTCAATATCATTATGCCAAGTATTGGTGAACTTTTTATCAAATTTGGAACTTGTTGTGTTGGGGTTCTTATTCACGATACGACATTATTCACGATACGACATAATTATTCAATGAAAAATAAAAATTTTTTTTCATTCAAAATATCTATTCGATACTAGCTTTGATTGTATCCATGTTTTGATCATTCTTGAATTTTACACCAATATGATTATTTTCAAGTATTTTTGGACATGGGTAAAACAAAGTATTTAATCCTTAATCCTTAATCTTTGTCATTTTGTTTCACTGGATTCGTTTTTTAAAAATGTTTTTCATCATCCTCATCCCTAAATGGTGATATAAATGAATATCTTTATTCAGAAAGTGCAAAGATGAACGATTAATCGATGAATATCTTTGGCCTCAGTAGAAAAAAGATGAGCAGTGTTGAGATGAACATGACTAAATCTGGTGATATCTAAATAAATATCTTTGGGCCGTAGAGTGCAAAGATGATTAAAGATGTATATTGATTGTTATTACAGGATAAACTATTGATGATGGACTTTTAATCCTTGAAGACAAGAAAATTCTTTTCTCACGTGACTCTTCTAATGGATTCATTGCTTCCACTACATTTGTTGATCTAAAACTTGTTGTCTATTGTATTCTATTAGATTTTTTCTCGTCAAGACTAACGATAATTTGTTGTATATTATCTTAGTCATAATATTCTTTATTGGGCTAGTTGAGCTCACCCTTTTCTTTTTTGTTCCATTTTTCTTCTCGTGAGGTGGTAACACAAGCAGGATCGAGTCTGGGTATGGAGTGATGGTTCTAGGAAGATGTTTTAATTGTCTCCTCACTATTCTTTCAGTAAAATAGTGTATGAATAATTAATGAGGACTTATTTGGGTGTGTATATTATCTGAAGACAATATTTGTATTCAAATTCACAGTTGTATTGTATCAGATTCTACACTTACATCCAGATTGTCAAAGTTATAGTTTGCTTTTTATACCATGTATTTTGGCGACTCAGAATGGGTGTTGATACCTATTTTGGGGGCGTCACAATCTATATGTATTTCAGATAATATTAGTAAATGGAGTGAGGTAGTGTTTGATAAAATTGAATAATTAAGATTTGAATTGTTAATATATCTTAATAAATTTGATTATTTGAGTGAAATAATATCTAAACTTAAAAATCGGTTTGATAACTAAAAAATATAAAATATTTGAATGACACTATTTTACCATATATTAACTCTCCGAGTTGTTAATTAAAATTTTATTTAATAATTTTAAATATGCATCTAATAAAAAAAAAATGAAAATATTGCTCATAAATGTGTTTATATAAAAAATATTTATATACTCTAGTGAATAAATATTAAATAAATTACCTAAAAATTAACAATAATTTATATATGATGACTATTACATTAGATAAAAAAAAGTGTCAAGTTTAATAGAATAACCTGAATAACAACATAATGAAATAGTTCAAGAGAAGAATTATATTTTTCAGTTTCAAAATATAAGATTATTATTGACTTCAAAAAGTTAATTTAAAATATTTTTAAACTCATAATTAATATGATTTTTTTTTAATTTATTTTATACAATGATGAATATTGAAAATAATAAAAAAAGTAATACTCATTGTAAGATTTATTGTTTATAATTTTGAATCATCTCAATTTTAAATTTGAAAATATTTCAAATTGATTTTTCAAAAATCAATAACGATCTTAAAATTTGAATTAGAAGGAGTACAATATTTGGGGGCGTCACAATTTTTGTTCATAGATTTAAAATTTTCGGTAAGAGACAACTCTCAATGGTTTGAATTTATATCTTTCCCTTACAGAAATAAAATTTTACCCAACAACTTTACTCTCTTACCAATTCAGATGTGAAGTTGTTAAGAATTATAAAGAGGTAAACAAACACCACATGAATTAGGGGTGGGCAACCGAACCGGTACCGAATCGAACCGATATCGAAACCGGCCAAATTTTGATACTGGTACCGGTTTGATCGGTATACCGAACCGATTTACCGATTTTTACCAAAAATTAATATAATTATTTTTTTATTAATATTAATTTTTTTTTATTATTATAATCATTATTTTATTATTATTATTATTATTATTATTATTATTATTATTTTATTATTATAATCATTATTTTATTATTATAAAAAAATTTAAAAAACCGGTATATATCGGTTCGGTAATACCGAACCATAAAAAAGGTCAGATTAAAACCTGCATCGAAAAATGGTATATATATCGATTTTTTTGTATCAAATCTGACCGATTCTTTTTGTATCGAATCGCCAATTCGATTCGAAAACCCGAAAAAATCGAAAAAATCGAACATTTTGCTCAATCCTAACCTGAATCATAAAAAGAGTACTGTGTAGGGAAAAAAAATATTATTGTACAAAAAAAATCTTTCTATAATTGATAGTAGTATAAATTAATATAATATTCTCAAATTTGTCGCTATAATTTTATTATCATATCATAATTATTAAACTGATAACTTATCGTTTTAGAGATAAATATGAATCAAAAATACATTATTAACAAAAAAGAAGAAGAAGATGTATGTTAATTTTGCAAAGTGACTCTAACAGCAACATTTTTAAGTTTTTAGGGAGTCAAAGGAGGAGAGGAAATTGCTGAAATTTAGGAGGAGGATTGGACATAATTAGGATTATCAAAATTATCAAGTCAATATTTTCTGAACAATAAAAAAAAGTGAGGGTTTAAGGCTCTTTAAGAAACTCAAACGATAATCAAGTAATAATTAGTTCTTTCGTTTTTAATATAAGTTGTTTTAAAATTGTACACAAATATTAAAAAAATAATTATATAATATTAAATATAATATCAATTGTATTGAAAAAAGAGAATATTATTTATTAGATAAAAAATAATAAGAACACCAAAATTATAATTAATACATAACATTGAAAACTAAGTAATTAATATTACTTGAATTATATTAAGAAACCAAAATAAATCTTTAAAACGACTGTAAACCCACGCGGGTCTGCCCTGAACAAACGGTGGATGAGAGATTAGACATTTTTTATACTTGAAATTCATTACATATCTCTATATCATATTCACCCACACCCACACCAACACCAACACCCACCGGAGTTTTCCCACGGCGACCATGACCTTTTATTTTACAATGAGGACGGTTGTGCAGGTCCGCGCGTGGAGACGTACAGGTGAGGGCTGGCTAGGTGGTCATGTTATTTAAGAACTTGGTTATATTCTTTTTCTCCGTTTTCTTGCCTGGAAAAGAGATGAACTTTTGTATATGATGATGGAGTAATTACAATCATAGTTATCGCGGGAAATATGATTAATTACAATCATTAGGAAATCGAATAGCACATCAAAAAGACCACACAACACATGCAAGAAAAGCAATAGGCAGAATAGAACAATACAACTGCAGATAAGAAACCGTAATCCTCCGGTTTACGGTGCCGGTGGTCAGATCCACGGCGTTAGCTTACTAAACAAGGTTAAGGTCCCTTTTAATCATGAGTTGAGTTGAATGTGACAGGTGGTTTAATCAATTCATTGCAACTAATTAAATAGCCAAGTTTAAAATCAAAAAGGAATTAATTAAAGAATTAAGAAGAAGAAGAAGAAGAAGAAAATAGTTGTAAAAATAAGTTGGTAATTCTCTAATTATCTGTGACAACCTTTGGAAGACAGACTTATCCTTGAACCATCTTTTAAATTTCTTTACACCCAAAAGAATAAAATAATTTAAAAGTTGGGAGGCATTTCAACAAGTCCTTTCTTTTCTTATATACACGTACGTTGGAATGATGATATATAAACATTATTCAATAACTGGCCATCCATCCATCCATCCATCCATCTCCTAGCACAGCAAAACTTGTTCTTTAAATTGAATCACTTCTCATCTCAGTACTTTTAGGACTTTTTCCATCAAATATCCTTTCCCTTGTCTGTGTTGCCTGTTAATACATTCAAAATTTGAACTCGGGGGAAAAAAAGAAAGAAAGAGAGGAGAGAACTAATTGTGGAAGTTTCAAATTAAATAGAACCTCTTTTTTCCAATCTGTAAGACTTGTTATAAGAGTAAGCAGAACACTTTGCACCAGAGATCCTGCTACTAAACCGATCCAAAGTCCCTTTGCCTTCAGATGCACCAAAAAACCCAACAGTATTGCCACCGGAATTCCAATCAGATAATATGACCCGAGGTTGATATAAGCCCCCAGACGCTGCCATCCGGTTCCTCTAGCAACTCCTATTAATACACCAGAAGAAAATTAATTAGTGAGCAGGCCCTTTGAAGCACTAATGAATTCTAAATACTCATTAATTTAAACAAGAAAAAAACAATTGCTTGAATGAATAAAAGAGAACAAAAGTCTAACCAGAAAGTACTCCTTGGAAGCCATCCAAAATCATGGTGAGACATACAAATGGAGTCATCCTTATCACATAATCCACCACTTCCTTATCGTCCACAAATGCGCGTCCCAAAACATAGCGACAGAAGAAGAGAATTATAGCTGCAATGATCACCTCTGTTACTCCCAGAATCATAACTGACCAAACAGCCACTCTAACTGTCCTTGGATTAGCAGCCCCTAATTCATTTGAAACCCGAATGCTGCCAAAAATTGTCAACATTTTTTGTTCAGTAAGTACATACTGCAATATAATGCATGCAGTTATATTTCATAAACATTGTGTACATATGTTTCCTACAAACCAACCTTACAGCAGCACCAAGAGAAAATGGGATGAAATAGTGTAACACCGCGACTGTAAGACTGTTATAAACATGATTATACATTAGAACCGAGAGGATTATAAATTATTAATACATAATAAATATTCAAATTATCGATGGAAAAATAGTGAAAGAAAGATGCATAGTGATAGTACCATACCATATTGAAAGCACTGAAGTCTCAAGTTCGGGATTTGCCATAATCCCAGCAAGCAATATGATTATCTCATATGACCACCATTCAAGACTGTAATAAAACATGTTTGAAACATATAAGACGACTATAATCTTTGAAATTGTAATGCTAGCACCGTTACGCCTTTTAGAACAAAAATATAATTCAATTGTGACATTCTTTGCAGGATAGAAAGCCAATAATAACACGAATAAAAGGGTGAAATTATATTTTACCAAACCATGAGAGCAGAAGGGACAGCAAGCGGAAAGAACTCCCTTATGCTTCTAAAAACATCCATAGAGAACGAGGCACGAGTGTTTGCACAAGCTGATGAATACATCACATAAAGGCCGAGCAGCATGACATTGAACCAATACGATAACCCAATGGATAATGCAGCTCCACCAGTTCCAAAGTCCAACTTAAATACAAATACCCAACAAACAAGGACATGGAGACATAGGGTTGCAATTGAGCTTAGGAGCAACGGAAGGATCAAAGTCTGAGACTGCAAGAAGCGAGTCAAGGGTTGAAGAATAGCGTAGGGAAATAAGGCAGGAATGAGAAGGATTGAGAATTTGCCAGCTTCATGAGAGACTTGAGGGTCTTGGTGGAGTAGTATTAGTATTTTGTCCACAAATATCCATAAAAGAGATACTGGAATGCAAACTAGAAGGAGAGATATAATGGCGCTATAAGTGTAGACCGATAGCTTTCTGTATTGCCCTGCTCCATAAGCTTGACCACATAATGTTTCCAGTGCACTGGCCATTCCAAACTGTTGGCATGTTCAACATTTGATTAGGCATAGAAAAGTTAACTTGCAACTCGACAAATTCAGAATTAAATTTCTATAACAATGGTTTAGAATTAAATTAAATTTCTTTTTCTTAATTAAATTTACCATCTAAAAGCTCCTTTAACTTGATGTTAATATCCCATATTTGAAGTATGAAAAGGGGGAAAAAATTGGATTTTCAATAAAACCCATCAACTCTACCACCTAGAGCATCATTAACATGTCATGTCGTTCTGATTTACTGGTAATACGATTAGTTGACTCCGGTACTCTTAGAAAGTCAGATCATTACAGTACTTTTATACCTATATTTACTTTCATGATCATGTGAGATTTCAAATCTTCACCTAAACTAGTGTCTTGACTTGGATATTAATTACCAGAGGAAGAAAAAAAAAATTAGTGCCAAATGACTTAGATGCATACATACATATCAATTTGAATAAAGTAAATCAGAGCCAGCCCTTAAAATCAAGTACAAAACTTTACGGTAGTAATTAATATATAAAAGTAGAAGTAGGAAGGGAGAGAAATGGAGTTGACTAACAAGAAGACTGAATCCAGTAACATTGGTTAGAGACATGGCGACGACGGTGCCGGAAAGGGCGAGTTTCCCGAGGTGACCAACCATAATCATGGACACAAATCTCAAAAGGTACTGTGAAGTAGTTACCAGCACCATTACTGTTGCTATACAACTGATCTTCTTTGTTTCTTCCACAAATAACTTCCATGTTGATTTTTCTACTTCCCTTTCCTGCTTCTCTGGCGTTGCCACCTTTGGCGTCACTGCTCTTGGCGTTGCCACTCCCACTGCATCCTCCATAACTTACCAGCTGCTCTTCTCTTTTGTAGGACTCGACTAGTAGTTTATTTAGTCATATATATATGACATAGGACAGAACATGTATATGTAGTGATTTTTGTTTTGAATATTGTTAGGGATGGCTGTCACAACTTAAAATAATATGCTAGT
The DNA here is from genome assembly GCA_020205605.1 of Panax ginseng. Taxonomy (NCBI): domain Eukaryota; kingdom Viridiplantae; phylum Streptophyta; class Magnoliopsida; order Apiales; family Araliaceae; genus Panax; species Panax ginseng. The sequence goes on along the minus strand of CM035140.1, from coordinate 142,727,943 downwards.
TTTGGTCTACATTCTCATGGTATATCATATATGTAATTCATGAATTGATCTGCCACATGATTCATAGAATTACTATGATTTAAGTTTTTATTTTTTTCAAAAAAAATAAATTCTCTTTTATGAGTAAAATGAACCGAGTCGAACTGAAGTATTGAGTTGTTCAATTTGGTTAACAAAATTTATCAAGTATAAAATAAGGATTGATTGAGGCCCGTTTAGCTACCGAGTTAAGCATGATCTATAATCAAGCCCGAGCAGTTTGAATTTTTTGAACGAATATGATCTGAGTATCAATAAAAAATTATAATTTGAGGAAGTTTGAGTAATTTATTAAATTTTAAAATTTATTCATATTTGAATCATTTATATTTCAAGTTGAGTTCGAATTGAACGAGCTCTGTTTATTAATTTTACAGAGGACAAGTTTAAGAGGGAATAATAGGTTGATTGCTCGGTAGATATTACTCTCTCATACGAAATCTATCCTTAGAATTGAATTTAAGTCATAATCATGCCTTATATATTAAATTTGTCTTTTTTGTTTTCACTAAGATACTATCCTATCTGTTTTTTTTTTTTTTTGTCTATTTAGAAAAACAAGAAGAGTATAATTCTGGTCATCCCTCAGGAATGGAGTTGGTATATTTTTCTTTAATATTAAATTATAATTTCAACTAAAATATGGAAAAATGCTAACTTTGGCAAATAAATCCTAATAATATAGTTTGGTAGAAATTTAAATAAAATTAGATGGAACTCTAGTTACTAAAATTTTGTTAAACAAAGGCAGGCTGGACTGTCAAGCATAGGGTAGTTGAGAATCTGTCTTATTATTTAAGCCTCAGCCGACTTCAGGACAAGACCATGTACCACTTGCCTTTGAAAAATAAAGCTGATGACGTGTATACTCTACCCTACCCGTAACTTAATATATGTCATTTTAAAATTATGTATAATATTAAATATAATGTCAATTGTTTAGATTATTTTTATAATTAAAAAAATGATGTTATTTATTTGACAAAAAATAATAAAAAAATTAAAATTATATTTAATACTTTGAATAATATAAAAAAAAATAAGCAATTAATATTTAATTAAAATATTAAAATATTTTTCTAAAACTACATTTAAAAAAGGAGTAACAGAGTATATTGTTAGAAAAACCTGCTTAAATTTGTGATTTTATGAATATAAATATTGTGCTCCATGTGGATTATTATACTCTCCCTAGTCCCTTGACTGATAGGTGTAGATGTGGTATGGGAACTATTTTTGTATTACATGCACTTTATTTATGGATTAATTACATATATTAGTACTTTTTAAAAAATAATTACAAAAACAAAACACCCATAAAATAATTACAAAAATATTACACTTTTTTAATTTTATTTACAATATTACTATAATTATGAGTCCTTAATTTAAGGAATTAATGGTACTAATGGGACATATTTTTTAAAATGTTTGATAACCGCAAGCATGTGTAGTACTCTTCGTTTTTGTATATTACCCTTTATACGCTAAAACCCTCTTTTCTCTCTCCTTCTGTGTTTCAGCAATATCCATCGTTCTCGTCAGCATCGTTCTCGTCACCATCGTTTCAGTATTCTCTATTGTTTGTTATCGAAGTTCATAGCCATTTCGTTTTGGTTTTCGTTTTGTTCGTCACCATCGTTGTACTCTGTTTTCGTGATTACACAGTGTTGCAGTTGGTTTATTATTCTTTGGTATCGATTCTGGTCGTGTATATTTTTAGGTTAGTTATTTTGAAATAATTTAACGTATTATATATATTAATGTTGTTTATCACCGAATGTAGTATTGATTGTTGTGTGGGTTTGTGTTATTTTTTATGTTTTGTATAGAATGGTTGATACTGAAGAAGAAGGATGGTAAGAGGAAGAGAATATTGGAGCGTGATTTCATCGAGGAAGTGAAGAAGTTTCTTTGTGGATATGAAGGGAAGGAAAAGGATGTATGTCGAAAATCGAGTAAGAATGAAAATAATTTGGTGATACATAAAGTGATATCAAGCATTCGAAGTGCGCTTAGATTCTCGAGCTTGACGTTCCTCAGTAGTTAAGGCCAAAGGTCAAGTGCTTATCCGTAATATAATTCCAACACGGAGAAATTTAAAGGTGTGTTATTTTTAATTTTCATATGGTTACCATTATATAATTATTTGGTTACTTATTAGTATGTATTTGGGTAATCGTAAACTTTTAATGATTTGGTTACTTATTAGTATGTATTTGGTTCTTTGTGATATTATATTATATTATATTATTGTGTTGCTTTTATGGGTCAAGTTACTTATTAATATGTAGTTAGTTCTTTGTGAATTTTTATTAGTATGTATTTGGTTCTTCGTAAAATAATAATTATTTGGTTACTTATTTGTATGTATTTGGTTATTGTAAACTTTTAATGTTTTGGTTACTTATTAGTTTTTTTTTTAGTTATCGTGATTTTATAGTTTGATTCTATCGTTATATCGCATTTTAGTTAATGTATTTTTACAACAGCTTTAGTTACTATTTTGTATTGTTTATGCTTAGTTAATCCTAAATTTTTTTGCCTAGTATACATGTTTTAATAAATTGAGTTTAGTGTATAGGTTGTTTATGTATTGGTTACCATTAAAAATGGTTTGGTTACCATCATGTAATTATTTGGTTACTTGTTAGTATGTATTTGGTTATGGATTTAGTGTATAACCAAATTTTTGTATAAATTTTGTTATATTTGGTTATTAATAACCTGCTCAATTTCGGTTTTCAGATTTACGCTTATGGGATCTTTACTATGAGGAATGCAAATGTAAGATTCCTTTGGAAAAGTAATATATTGGTGTGACATGGAAGTCCCCATAATTGTTGCCAAGAAATTGAATGAAAGTCAATTTGGAGAAGTTTAGGCAACATGTTTTGGAATTTTTGGAGTTTGGTGAGCATCAAATGTATTCACAGATTATTCACCATGCTCAGTAAGGGAGGTTCACCAAAGGGATGATGGTGAGATGTGGTTTTGTTTGGGGAGAAAAGGGTTAGGTTTGGGGTCGCCCGAGTTTTGTCTCGATTTACGGGTTGAGATGGCAAGGCAATGATGATATAAGTGCATATAAGTGCATGCAAAATCCGATTATTGAAAAATATTTTTGGGGCGTAAGTTGTTACTCGTAGTAGTATAGGTAGGGTATTCCTAAGGCGCTTTTGATGATGATGACGAGGCTATTAAGATGTCACCGATTTTTTGGTGTTTAATTTTATTCTTTCAACGGTTTCGAAAATTTTGTTGATGTTGCAATGGTACATTTATATGTTATGGTGATATTAGTAGTTTCCCTTGGGGGAAAGTTGCGTTTGAAATGACAAAGTATTCTTTGTCAAATGCATTGAAGGGGCATATAAAGAAAGGAAGGAGTGGTGGTTCAACATATAATTTCTACAAGGACCATTATATTAAATTGTATAAGTTGAATGGTCTTCCATATGTATTTCAAGTGTTTATGTTTGAAACAATTTCAACTTTCAAAACTCGCGGTATATGCAACGACGAGCATCTGTCGGATGTCCGTTTATGTAGATGGAAGGAGCTTGTGAAGTCCCCTTCAAATGACAAGTTGAATGAGCTAGTATTCTGTTCTGGACAGGTATGCAGTTTACTATTAAGAATGCAATTTGTTACCTTTAATTAATTATTTGGTTACTGATTATTCATGTGAAGTTTACTCTTAACATTGTAGTTGGTTACTAGAATATACACAGTTTGGTTACCTTTATATATTGAGTTGGTTAATGATTTATATATATTTGATTAACAGTATATATGTTTTTGTTTATTTATTTTATCTTTTTGTTATTGTAAGTGTATAATGTTTGTCAGATGTTATACTAAAGTGTACTTATTGTTTTTCAAATTTGAGGGTAAAAGTTTGATTCCTACGACGATGAGAATGAACGCCTTGATTTGGGGCGAGTTTTCGCTTTTTCAATTGGGAGGGATGCTCACAAGAATGTTGAAAAGAAGTCGAAGGATGACAACATTGGAAGTGATATATCGGTCATTAAAGATGCAATTGATAAACGATTACGGCCGTTGGAGAAAAAAGTTTTTGAAATTAAGAAAGACGTTGTAAACCTGCGGGCTGATATGAAGATTTTACATGTTCAGCTATGCAGAGACTTTAGATTAATTATAAGAGATGAGTTACGGGGGATAAAAGATGGTGGGGTCAAAGAAGTTGACAGTGATTTTGATGAAGAGTCTGATTCTGATGAGGGTGGTGATGCTGATGATGCTGATGAAGCCGATGATTCTGATGAAGCTGATGATGTTGTTGATGAGCATGCTGGTGAGGTTGGTGATGATGGTTTGAAAGCTGATGAGGTTGGTGATGATGGTTTGAAAGATGATGAGAAGAATGATGAATTTGTAAATGAAGCTGGAAATGAAGGTGATGATGTTATGCTTGAAGACCGTCATGTTGTTGATGATGTTAAGGATGTTATGGATGAAAAAATCACGTTGTTGAGGAGGTTGTTGAGGATGTTATGGTTCAAGCCCGTCATTTTGTTGAAGATGTTGTTGAGGATGTTGGTGATGTGTCGATTTTGTTAAGAAGAAGGATGATAATGAATCGAGTATGGTAATGAAGTTGAACTTGATGGTATGGTTCAAGAACATCATGAAATAATAAGTAATGTCGTTTCAAGAAATTGTTAAGGTTAGACTTTTTTTGTTTGTTTTGTTTTGTGTTAGATGTCTTTTTTTTCATTTTTTTAATGATCAATTGATTGTTTTGTATTTTGAACAGACTGTTAAGAATGATGTTGACATGCCAACTTTTGACATTTTAAGCCAATGTACGGGGAAAGAAATTGTTGTTTATGTTGCTGCTGAGGTTAGTGTTATAACTACATGCCAACCTTTTTTTTTTTTACATGCTTTAGATTTTGGTTACTGTTATACCATTACATGCTTAAGGTTTTGTTTACTGTTTTAATTTTACTCAAGATCCAACTCATAAATATATAGTAACCATTACAATTTTCATAAGAACTAAAACAAAGATTAGTTAAGAATAAGTATAATGTTTCATAGTAACCAATAATGCATTAGACAAGAATTAATATAGCATTAGACAAAGATAATGTTACCAATACATAATTAGTTAGTAATAAGTATAATTTTTATGGTAACCATTATCGCATTAGACAAAGAACCAATACAACATCGATTTTTATGTGAAAATATAATTGTTTTCGTTACATTTTCTCATCATTTGTAAAGGGAAAAAGTTTGAGGCGGAAAGCAAATCTGTATTGGATGAGATGGTTTTGACTACCTCAGGATATAGTCCAGTGTGATGAACTGGAGAAGAGCGTCGATAGAGTAAGTGGCAGACCTGTGCGTGAACATTTAAAAAGTGTTGTTCTACGGTCTCCATATACAAGAACATTGGATCTTGGGTTATCATCTAATGCATCGGGTTCTAGTCAAAGAGTTCTTTGTTATTTCAAGATTCCCAAGGTTTGCATGGAGATGCCATCCATTTGAAGGGCATTGTTTGAGCAATTGGTTTAAAATAGACTTAACAATGAGAAAAGGTTTTTTTTTCTTTTAACAATGCTAGTTTTTTTATGAAACAAATAAATTTGTTTTTGGGTAGTGTGTATATTAACATGGTGATTGTTAATGTCAACATGTATACTAATATGTTTTTATATTGAAGGACGGACAAATTTCCTGGGAAGAATGAATGGCAGATGAGGTAGTGGAATCAATCACTTTGCACGAGCCTTTTTCCATGTGAACAATTTAGTGTCGGAACTAGGTAGGGACCATCAATATTTGGTCCACTCTTTACTGTAATAACTACTTTTTTTTTCTGTTTTTTTATTATTTGGTTCTTATGTCATTTTGTTTTTGTGGAAGATTGACAGAACCTGTGGTTGATTAAAATATAGGAGCAATGTTATGAGTTTTAAATTTTTTTTATTTAAAATTATATGAGTTTATTTGATATTAAATATAAAAAAAATGATATTTAATGGCTTAAATCACTGTGAAAAAATTATTTAAACAATATAATGCTGACAAATCATTTTAAATATAATTTGAGACAAAGAATTAAAACCTAGGCATTATCCAAGCTATAAAGAAGTAACAACGATTGCTACATTTCTATAAATTACTCCTTATATTCACATAAAAATTTAAAAATTATAAGAATATATTTTTTCGTTTCATGTTTATTTTTTTTTCCTTATTGTTTAGTTTAGCTATGATGAGCACAAATAAGTTCATCTTCGTTTATCTCTTAATACATCTTAACAACTCACATTAACTCGGTGAAGACTTAAGAGGATAAAGATATTTAGTAAAATTTTATTTATCTCTTATCGTTTCTTTAATCCAGTAAAAAGAATATATAAATATAAATTATTAAGAGTTGCCTTTTAATGGAAAATTTAAATATATGGAGCCTCTAAAAATATTGTACTCCCTCAATTCTAAAATTTAAGATCATTATTGTTTTTTGAAAAGTCAATTTGAAATATTTTAAATTTTAAATTACTATTTTTAAATTTAAAATCATTCAGATGTTTTATACTTTTTAGTTATCAAATGACTTTTTTAAGTTCATATGTTATTTAATTTATTAAGATATATTAACCATTCGGATCTTAATTACTCAATTTTATCAAATACTACCTAAAATTATAATGGTAAATTTAATAATAGTATGTTTATTTATTTCGTCGTTAAATAAAAAAAAAAATTCAACCTCAAACTCTTTTATTGAAGGAGGGAGTAAAATATATAAGACATTCCTAAATAACAAAATAAAACAAAGGTGTTCAATCAACTGGGCTCAGGCCTTAGAAATATTTTGGGCTCGGCCTGGTAGGGCCTGTTTAAAGGTTATCGGGCCGAAATAGTATCTTGGGCATGACTTATCTTTTGTGAATCAAATTCTGAACTTTGATTTTGGATGGAAAATCATCTCTCGTTGTTAAAGGTTTAAATGAAGGATTAATTACATATATTAGTACTTTTTAAAAAATAATTACAAAAACAAAACACCCATAAAATAATTACAAAAATATTACACTTTTTTAATTTTATTTACAATATTACTATAATTATGAGTCCTTAATTTAAGGAATTAATGGTACTAATGGGACATGTTTTTTAAAATGCTTGATAACCGCAAAGATGTAGTAAGACTCTTCGCTTTTGTATATTACCCTTTATACGCTAAAACCCTTTTTCTCTCCTTCCGTGGTTTCAAAGAATATCCATCGCTCGCCACCATCGCTTCAAAGATTCTCCATTGTTTGTTATCGAAGTTCATAGCCATTTCGCTTTTGGTTTTCGCTTTTGTTCGTCACCATCGTTGACTGCTTTCGTGATTACACGTTGTTGCAGCTTGGTTTATTATTCTTCAAGATCGATTTCGGTCGTGTATATTTTTAGGTTAGTTATTTTGAAATAATTTAACGATTATATATATTAATGTTGTTTATCACCGAATGTAGTATTGATTGTTGTGTGGGTTTTGTTAGGTTTTTTTATGTTTTGTATAGAATGGTTGATACACAAAGAAGAAGGATGGTAAGAGGAAGAGAATATCGGAGCGTGATTCACAAGGAAGTGAAGAAGTTTGTCGTGGATAAGGGGAAGGAAAAGGATGTATGTCTGAAATCGAAAAGAATGAAAATATTTGGTGATACAAGTGATATCAAGCATTCGTCTTAGATAGATTCGAGCTTGACGCCTCAGTAGTTAAGGCCAAAGGTCGTTGTTTATCCGTAATATAATTCCAACACGTAGAAATTTAAAGGTGTGTTATTTTTAATTTTCATATGGTTACCATTATATAATTATTTGGTTACTTATTAGTATGTATTTGGGTAATCGTAAACTTTTAATGATTTGGTTACTTATTAGTATGTATTTGGTTACCGTGATATTATATTATATTATTGTGTTACTTTTTATGGGTCAAGTTACTTATTAGTATGTAGTAAGTTATGTGAATTTTTATTAGTATGTATTTGGTTACCGTAAAATAATAATTATTTGGTTACTTATTTGTATGTATTTGGTTATTGTAAACTTTTAATGTTTTGTTACTTATTAGTTTTTTTTCGTTACATCGTGATTTTATAGTTTGTTATCCGTTATATCGATTTTGGTTATCAGATTTTTACGCTTAAGTTACTATTTTGTATTGTTTATGCTTAGTTAATCCTAAATTTTTTTGCCTCAAGTATACATGTTTTAATAAATCGAGTTTAGTGTATAGGTTGTTTATGTATTCGTTACCATTAAAAATGGTTTCGTTACCATCATAGTAATTATTTCGTTACTGTTAGTATGTATTTGGTTATCGATTTAGTGTATAACCAAATTTTTTGTGTAAATTTTGTTATATTTGGTTATTAATAACCTGCTCAATTTCGGTTTTGTGTATTTACGCTTATGGGATCTTTACTATGAGGAATGCAATGTAAGATTCAATCGAAAAGTAATATATTGGTGTGATATGAAGTCCCCATAATTATTGCCAAGAAATTGAATGAAAGTCACCGGAGAAGTTTAGGCAACATGTTTTGGAAATTTTTTGAGTTTGGTGAAGATCAAATGTATTCACAGATTATTCACCATGCTCAGTAGTGGAGGTTCACCAAAGGGATGATGGTGAGATGTGGTTTTTTGTTCGGGGAGAAAAGGGTTAGTTTGGGTCACCGAGTTTTTATCTCGATTCGGGTTGAGATGGCAAGGCAATGATGATGATATAAGTGCATGCAAAATCTGATTATTGAAAAATATTTTAAAGCGTAAGTCATATTCGTAGTAGATAGGTAGGGTATTCCTAAGGCGCTTTTGATGATGACGACGAGGCTATTAGATGTCACCGATTTTTTTGGTGTTTAATTTTATTCTTTCAACAATTTTCAAAATTTTGTTGATGTTCAGAATGGTAAATTTTATATGTTATGGTGATGTTAGTAGTTTTCCTTGGGGAAAGTCAGATTGAAATGACAAAGTATTCTTTGTCAAATGCATCAAGGGGCATATAAAGAAAAGGAAGGAGTGGTGGTTCAACATATAATTTCTACAAGGACCATTATATTAAATTGTATAAGTTTGAATGGTCTTCCATATGTATTTCAAGTGTTTATGTTTCAAACAATTTCAACTTTCAAAACTCATGCAGATATATGCAAACGACGAAAGATCTCATCGGATGTCCGCTTATGTAGATGGAAGGAGCTTGTGAAGTCCCTTCAAATGACAAGTCGAAATAGTATTAGTATTCGCTCGATGTATGCAGCTTTACTATTAAGAATGCAATTTGTTACCTTTAATTAATTATTTGGTTATCGATTATTCATGTGAAGTTTACTCTTAACATTGTAGTTGGTTACTAGAATATACACGTTTGGTTGTTACCTTTATATATTGAGTTGGTTAATGATTTATATATATTTGATTAATGAGATATATGTTTTTGTTTATTTATTTTATCTTTTGTTATGTAAGTGTATAATGTTTGTCGATGTTATACTAAAGTGTACTTATTATTTTTCAAATTGAGGGTAAAAGTTTGATTCCACTGACGATGAGAATGAACGCTCTTGATTTGGGCAAGGTGTTTCAGCTTTTTCAGTTGGGAGGATGCTCACAAGAATGTTGAAAAGAAGTCAAGGATGACAACATCGAAGTGATATATCTACTCATTAAAGATGCAATTGATAAACGATTACTACCATTGAAAAAAAGTTTTGAAATTAAGAAAGACGTTGTAGAAACCCGCTGGCCGATATGAAGATTTTACATGTTCAACGCATACGCAGAGACTTTAGATTAATTATAAGAGATGAGTTACGGGGATAAAAGATGGTGGGGTCAAAGAAGTCGATGTTGATTCCACGAAGAGTCCGATTTCACGAGGGTGGTGATGCCGATGATGCCGATGAAGCCGATGATTCCGATGAAGTCGATGATGTTGTTGATGAAGATGTTGGTGAGGTTGGTGGTGATGGTTTGAAAGTCACGAGGTTGGTGATGATGGTTTGAAAGATGATGGTAAGAATGATGAATTTGTAAATGAAGTCGGAAATGAAGGTGATGATGTTATGCTTGAAGACCGCCATGTTGTTGATGATGTTAAGGATGTTATGGATGAAAACCGTCACGTTGTTGAGGATGTTGTTGAGGAGGTTGTTGAGGATGTTATGGTCAAGCTCGCCATTTTGTCAAGATGTTGTTGAGGATGTTGGTGATGTGTCGATTTTGTTAAGAAGAAGGATGATAATGAATCGAGTATGGTAATGAAGTTGAACTTGATGGTATGGTCAAGAACATCATGAAATAATAAGTAATGTTGTTCAAGAAATTGTTAAGGTTAGATTTTTTTGTTTGTTTTATTTTGTGTTAGATGTCTTTTTTTCATTTTTTAATGATCAATCGATTGTTTTGTATTTTGAACAATCATCGTTAAGAATGATGTCGACATGCCAACTTTTGACATTTTAAGCCAATGTACGGGAAAGAAATTGTTGTTTATGTTATGCCGAGGTTAAGTGTTATAACTACACGCCAACCTTTTTTTTTTACACGCTTTAGATTTTTGTTATTGTTATACCATTACATGCTTAAGGTTTTGTTTATCGCTTTAATTTTACTCAAGATCCAACTCATAAATATATAAGAACCATTACAATTTTCATAAGAACCAAAACAAAGATTAGTTAAGAATAAGTATAATGTTTCATAAGAACTCAATAATGCATTGATAAAGAATTAATATAAAGATTAGACAAAGATAATGTTACCAATACATAATTAGTTAAGAATAAGTATAATTTTTATGGTAACCATTATCGATTAGATAAAGAACCAATACAACATCGATTTTTATGTGAAAATATAATTGTTTTCGTTACATTTTTCGTCATTTGTAAAAGGGGAAAAGTTTGAGGCGGAAAGAAAATCAGATTGATGAGATGGTTTTGACTACCTGTGATATAGTCCAAATGTGATGAACCGGAGAAGAGCGCCGATAGAGTAAGTAAGGCACACTGCGCGTGAACATTTAAAAAAGTCGTTTCTACTTACGCCTCCATATATATAAGAATATTTGATCTACTGGGTTATCATCTAACGACGGGTCCTAGTCAAAGAGTTGTTGTTATTTTCAGATTTCCCAAGGTTTGCATGGAGATGCCATCCATATTCAAGGGCATTGTTTGAACAGTTGGTTTAAAATAGACTTAACAACAGAAAAAGTTTGTTTTTACCGTTAACAATGCTATAGTTTTTTATGAAACAAATAAATTTGCTTTTTTGGGTAGTGTGTATATTAACATGGTGATTGTTAATGTCAACGTGTATACTAATATGTTTTTATATCAAGGACTCGGACAAATTTCCGGGAAGAATGACATTATCGAACTCAGATTTGAATTTGGGTCTATTCCAATTTCATCTAAAATGTGGTTTTATAAATTAAAGACTCTCGGTCAATGGTTGACGATTTATGAGTGAGTTATTTTTTAAAAAATTATGTTTCTATATTTATGGTTACATTATTTATTTGTTTAAGTAAATAGCTTTAATAAAGTTGTCAAGTTAATGTCATATATCTGCTTTTGTTACATCGCTATACGATCGCTTTTGTTACTATTATTATATTATCGTTTGGTTACTAGTATACAACTATTTCGTTACTATTATATAATTGTCCGTTACTATGATATATGTTTTATAGATGTTTTGGTAACCAACATATAAATTGATATGTTATTATTTAAACATGTTTTGTTTGCTATGATATAAGTTGTTGTCAAGTTATCGTTATATATCTGCTTTTGTTACTATTATATTATGTTTGGTTATCGGTATACAACTATTTGGTTACTATTATATAATTAATGGTTACTATGATATATGTTTTATATATGTTTTGTTACCAACATATAAATTGATATGTTATTATTTAAACATGTTTTGGTTGCTATGATATGTTGGTTGGGTTACCGTTATATATCCTGTTTTGTTATTATTATATTATGTTGGTTACTAGTATACAACTATTTGGTTACTATTATTATATAGTTATCTCGTTACTATGATATATGTTTTATATATGTTTTGGTTACCAACATATAAATTGATATGTTATTATTTAAACATGTTTTGGTTCATATGATATAAGTGGTTGGTTATCGCTATATAACTGCTTTTATTATTATCATATATATTGCTTTTGTTACTATCATATTACTGTTTTGTTATATATAGTACAACTTTTTTGGTTAATATTATATAATTATTTGGTTACTATCATATATGTTGATATGTTGATATATAAACATGTTTTGTTACTATGATATAAGTGGGTTGGTTATCGCTATATAACTGCTTTTGTTACTATTATATTATTGTTTGGTTACTATGTTACAAACTGCTTTTGGTTACTATTATATAATTGTTTGGTTACTATCATATATGTTATATATATGTTTTTGTTACCATCATATAAACCGATATGTTGATATATAAACATGTTTTGTTATTATGATTATATGATATTGCTTTGGTTACCGCTATATAACCTGCTTTTGTTACTATTATATTATTGTTTGGTTACTATGTTACAAATGTTTGGTTACTATTATATAATTGTTTGGTTACTATCATATATGTTATATATATGTTTTTGTTACCATCATATAAACCGATATGTTGATATATAAACATGTTTTGTTATTATGATAAAAGTGGTTGGTTATCGTCATATAACCTGCTTTTGTTATCGCTATATAACTTTTGTTACTATCATATTATTGTTTGGTTACTATGTTATAAACTGTTTGATTACTATTATATAATTGTTTGTTACTATCATATATGTTATATATATGTTAGTTAAGATTATACATGTTTTATGTTTTTTTCTTCAAATTATGTTTTTATAATTATGGTTACATTATTTAGTTGTTTAAGTAATTAGCGCTAATAAAGTGTTGGTTACATTGATTACATAATGTTATTTTTCAACACTATTAATATATATATATATATATATATATATATTTTTTGTTCAAAGATATCAATGTTGCATTATATTACTCCGTAAATTGGCCGTACATTCTCGACATCGCGTGCATATAAGGGCAACGACTACTTGATTGTTGGTTCCATGCCAAGATGATTTCTCTTTTTCAAGAGTATACAAAAAAAATTCAGATAAGAGTGTATTATTCGGGAGGTGATGTTCTTTGAGTACATTCATGGATCTGTTTATGGATGTCAACACACCATGGAAAAATGTTGACTATGTTTTGTTCCCCATACATATGTCATCACGGACCATTGGTTTTTGTTAACATTTGACGTGCATCGTAGACGCCTAACTGCTTATAATTCTCTCGCAGTTTCAAAAGGAAATCCATGCAAACAAAAATCATGGATGTTTCAGGAACCGTGATATATTTATTCTTTCCACTTTATCATAAGATTCGATTTTGGAGAGATAGAGTGATATCGATTTTAGCAATCAGAACCATATCGCAATAAGGAGGAAGATGACATAATTGAGTTAGAATTTGCAGAGTTTGCCTCGAAATGTGGAGGGGTAAGGGTTGCATTGTTTACAATTTTGAATTATTATATTTAATTATTTTTGTTATCATCATCTAACCTGCTTTTGGTTACTATGTTGTAAATGTTCGTTATCGATAAACCGATATGTGTTATATATAAAGTTGATTCTAGTATTGATTTTGGTTATCTTTTGTGCATTTGTACAAAATGATCATGGGTTGTTCACAATTTGTTTTCACGAGCATGTCATTCATCGTAAGATTGATGAAATTCCTATTCCATTCCCCGTCAAGTTAATATCGAAAAAAGTTATGTACAAACCTATATATGCATGCAAGGAACAAACAATTGGAGGGATATGAGACCGACAGAGAATTTCCGTGAAGATTTGTTCCAGATTTTGATTAGTTCAGATATTATTGTGGTTGTTGTCAGATGAATTATGTTATGTATTTTTATTTTTTAATATACACAACAATTTTGTATGGTTCATTAAGGATGATTACCGAATCTTATATAGATGGGATTTCATATGTTATTATAATATCGCTTTTGGAATTAATTTTGTGTGTTGTTGGTATTTGATTCGCTTTTAGCCGTGGTTTCTACATTATTTTGAAATGTACATTGGTAACCAAATATATATAAAAGGGTAACCAAAATTTAATGTTTTGATAAGAAATGAGATGTACAATATTGTTTCGTGACATATAACTGCTAGAAATATATTTTTGAGACATATAACGCTTGTTAAATATATTTTGAGAGCTTAGATCCAAATTGTTATATAAGAGTAACCATTTGACTTTTATGTTAAGAATCAAATAATTTACAATTTATATTTGGAATATTTGTCAAGTGAACAAAGGTACTTTTGTGGGTTCCCATTTGATTCGCTTTTAGGTCAGGTTTGCTATATTATTTTGAAATGTACAATTGGTAACCAAATATATATAAAAGGGTAACCAAACTAATGTTTTGATAGTAAGAAATGAGATGTACAATATTGTTTCGTGACATATAACTGCTAGAAATGTATCAAGACATATAATATGTCGCTTTGTGACATATAATGTAGATGTACAATATTGTTTCGTGACATATAATCGTTGTTAAATATATTTTTGAGATGTGCGCTTAGTATCCAAATTGTTATATAAAAAGTAACCATTCGATTTTATGTTAAGAATCAAATAATTTACAATTTATATTTGGAATATTTGTCAAGTGAATAAAGGTACTTTTTTGTGGGTTCCCATTCAGATTGGCAACTCATAATGAATTCAAAAATCAAATGTTTTAATCAATAAAATGTTGGTTATCAGACAAAATCAAAAATGCTACCATCTATGTGGTTTATGGTTAATGATAAGAAACAATTATATATACATGATCTACACTCTTAATATAAATGCATTATATCGTGGGTTTTTTTTGGTCTAAAAACCGGTGGATTATCGCAGGTTTTCCGTCAGGTCCTTTCTCTCGCACCGCCGATTTGTTTTGAATTTTGATTTTAGATCCGTGGTTTGATTCTCCCTACTTTTTGGTCTTCCAAATGGTCTTCTTGTGTTGGTGGTTTTACAACCATGTTTTTACTTCTTCCGTACATCCCGCTTTTTTGTCATCTAACCAAGATAATTGAAGTTCTAATACGTGTTGACCAAAGTTGTTTTATAGTATTTTTTGAGCAAAAATCATAATAAATTTCAAATTTCGCTCATTTCATAATAAAGAAAGAAAGACGCGACATGGCATCTCATGGTAATCAAATTTTCCACACGTGCATGTCCTTTTGTCGATGTCCACAATATATTGTTCGATCACTCGTAAATAAAGAAAATCACTAAGTTTGATGTCTCAACCTACATCACAAATTAATCGTTGTTGTAATACAAGATAACCGGAATCATTTTCATTATCTCAAAAAAGAATACGATTAAAGTAAACAACTCAATGTTATAATTACAAAACAAGTAACTAAGCAAAGAACTCAACTTAAGCAAAGAATATTATAATTATACAGAAAAACCAAATAAACATCGCTAAGAATCAATATAATGATACTATCAATAACCAACTCAAAGAAGAATATTTTAATTATTAAGAGTAACCAAACAAGTATCACTTAGTAACCAATATAATGATACACAAGAACCAACTTAGCAAAGAATTTAAGAATCATCAGAATGATATGCATTAATCAATTAAGTATTAATCGACAACCAATACATATAATATTTCATAAGAACCAAGTTACCATTACCAAAGACACAAGTTATTATTAGTTAAGAATATTATACAGTAAAGACAAGAACTAAACCAAGATTAGACAAAGAAACAATTCAACACTAATTAGTAATATTTTTGCAAGAAGAAAACAAGATTAATAAGAATCAAAGACAATGATACACAAGAATAAACTCAAGAAAGGTCAATTAACCATTATAATGTTTTGCAATAAGCAATTAGGTATTGGTTAAGAACCAATATAATATTACATAGTAACCAAGTTATTATTAATCAAAAACAAGTCAAGATAACAAGAAACATTATAGTTTAACACAAGAATTAAGTCACCGTAATCAATAAATAATTCAACATTAATTAGTAATATTATGCAAAGAATCAAGACATCATTATCAAGAATAAATACAATATAAAAATTAATGCAATAAATTATAATTTGTATTTGTTACCTTAAGTTTCCTTGATTTAATGATATTAGATTGCAATCTTTCTTCAAATTGTTGTGGAAAGTGTTGTGAATGTCGATAGGTCATTGTTTGTTTGTGAAATACCATCTTTGAACCGCATAACGTAGGCATTCAATCATTGATGCAACCGGAAGATCCCTAATCATCTTAATTGCGTTGTTAATAGATTCTATGGTTTCAAGTCATTGTTGAAGTATCTCACATAAACCCCATGGAGCCGGTGCACTTTTCCAACTCGACCTCTTCCTCCAAATATATCCTTATTCGAGGATCAATGGCATCAAGTTCAAATGCCATGTGTTTGTTGAATTGTTCAATGTCAGATGCTCTACATGCCCCATTGTAAGACCTGCTTAAGTTCTTCTCTCTCTTTTTGAATCTATTTTTATATTTTTCAAGATATGGTATGTAGCAGTAGAAGATGCATGACATCCGAAACACATAATTCACCCTCAGATATGGCTTCACGCCTATCTCAAACAATGCATCGGGCCTTCCCTTACTCCACAAGTTAGCTTCTAAATTCATGAAAACCATCTCCATGATAATTCATTTTCATTGCCAACCATCGCAAAGCAATCTAACAATGTTTTTGGCCAGATTCTGTGGTGCTTTGCATATCAAGAAGTGTCCCCCGTAAGTTGATTGTATGAATGTGCCATCGACATAATAATGGAAAGCAATGATGCCATGCTTGAATGGACGCTCCAATGGCAAAGAATAAATATTTGAAACTAGCATTTGATTCCAACTCAAGAGTCATGATTTTAACTCAAGTATGAAACATCAACATTATCAATAGAATTATAAGTAGATAATGCTACAAAGTAACCAAGACAAAGATTAGATAAGAACAAATTATTGTCATACAAGAACCAAGACAAAGATTGACAATATAATTTTATACAAAGAACAAGACAAGAAAGAGATAAAGAACCAATGTACTTAATGTCAAGATTCAAGACAACATTAGTCAAGAACCAATTATCCAAACATTAGCAAGAATCAAAAACAAGAAGGAATATATCATATACAAGAATTAATCAATAACCAATATATGTTACACAATCAAGAATCAATATATTGTTTACACAAGAACTAATAAAAGATTAGTCAAGAACTAATAAAACTTTAGATAAAGATAATGTTACAAAGAAACCAAGATAAGATTAGACAAGAACTCAACATATTTGCTTACAAAGAACTAATACAAAGATTAGATAAGATAATGTTTCCAAAGAACAAAGACATCATTATACAAGAAACAAAGATAAGATTATACAAGCTACTAAGATATCATTTTGCAAAGAACTAACAAAATAGAAGAGACAAGAATCAAGGTAAAGATTAAACAAGAATCAACATATTGTTTTAAAGGAACCAAGACAAAGATTATACAAGAAACAATATATCGATATAATAAAGAATAAAGATATCATTAAGAATTAACAAACAGCTTTTCATTAGACAAGAACCAATGTATTTCACGAGTAAACATTAATATAAAAAATCAAGAGAACTCATTTAAAATTATAAATATGAGGTAGGTAACCAATGCACATTATAAAGAACCAAATCGGGCTTGAATCGAGTAATCAACTAATCATGAAAAATAATAATGTGTTTTAAATTGTTACCGGATTTGTTTTTTCGCAAGATGTGTAACCACGATGGGATCAATGAGTAGTCGTGTGTATTTCCTCTTACCTTTTCTAACGCTTTCTCCTTCGATCTCCATGCTTTTTGTAAAAGAGATGTATACATTATATTCTCGTCATCATGTCCTCGATAATATCGGTTGGTGTGTATATTTTCTTCAAATTTGTTAATTTACGATTATGATTCGCTACCAACTCACTATTTGCTTGTTCGTGGTCTCCCAAAGAATACGCCGATCGAACACGCGAATGTCATCAATTCCTCACCTCAACAGATCGGTTTTTCAATACTGATGCTCTCATCTTCCATTTGCAATTTTCATCATCTACGCATTACTCAAAGACAAAGTCTCTACGACCTGCTCATTGAACTTTGTGTCATTCGCTTTTTCTCGATCAACGCAAATTCTCATTGATTGGATAGGATTTTTTGTCTTTGTAGGTTTGATGTAATTTTACTTCACGCTCATTCGGACCGTTATTACATCATCATATCGCCCTTCCGTATGATTTGTCATGTTGTTCATCTCGTTGTTGTTCCATAATTTCCATTGCAAGTCGATCAAAGATATCAAGGCTCCAATTTGGCAATCTTGTGTTGCTAGTGGAACTAAGGTCAATTCCTCAGGTCGATCTCGATCATGCTACATCTTGAACAACAAATTCTTCTATATTTGTCAAGTTATGCAAGATCATTGCGCTACCGCTTCTTTTTTTTCAATATCTATAATCAAGTGGGAATTTTCCTTGTTCATCGATTTTCTATCGACTTCAATAAAGAATCTCAAGGTCGCTTCATCCGATATACGACGGTGGAATGTCGAGTCTAATGTGAAATTTAATCGACAATGTTGTTTTGTTTCAGGTTCATCTCAGAATGCAATGCATATCATGTTTTGCATTTCTCCGAACGTAATGTCGATGGAACTAATACGCCAGAATTTCAAAGTTGGTGTATCGTTACTATCACCCATGCATCGCTGAAATAAAGCACAACAGAATCATCTCCATTCATTCTAAAAATGTAATAAGTCTTGTAAAGTAACCAAATCAATGTTAACCAAGAACCAAATTATATAATGTTAGTAATCGTAGAATGAAACACATTAGACATTCATTTTACAATGGAAACAATCAGCTTTAATTTTATTTGTTAGCAATTAAATTATGATAGTTGTAAAAAGGTAACCAATGTAGCCAATTAGTTTCCATCATAATAAAACAAACCAATATAAATTAATCAAATATTGCACAAAGAATCATAACAACATTATACAAAGAATAAAATCCAATGTAGACAAAGAATCAACACATGTTTAGTTAAGAACTATAAGATAAAAACATCATCCATTTAATTGTTATAGTGAAAAACAACCAAAGATAGAGGGTTTCAGGGGCGCTAAAAAATAATTGTTGTAACCAATGTAGTTAATAAGTAAACATTAATATAAACCAATGAAGTTAATAAGTAACCATTAATATAAAAATATAAGTATAAGTATAATTAGATTAATGCAAAGCTACTACTCAAAGATTAATGAAAGATCCATTATATTTTTACATAAGATCCAAATCAAGATTATTCAAGAACTAATATAATGTTAAATAAAGAACTAACTCAAAGATTAGTCAAGAACATATATATATATATACATATATATACATAGTAACTATATACATTTAATTGTTCTATAACCATATATAACCATAGAATTTGTAAAGAACTATATGTAAATATATACATATAATTTTTATAATCGATACACCTCAATATTGATAAAGAACTCAATACAATGTAGTCAATGAGTAACCTCAATTATAAAAGAATATAAATTTGTAATCTTACACAAGAATCAAAGTCAAGACTATCGAAAGTATCCGTTATAGTTTTATATAAGAACCAAATCGTAATTAGTTAAAGAACCAATATATCAAAGTCAACATTAACAAGAATTAATTCATCATTTTCATTAACCAATTCAAAGATTGTTCAAGAATATTATACAAAGAAACATTATAATTTTAAACAAAGAACCAAATCAAAGAATACGCAAGAATCACAATAAAGTTACCCAAAGAATCAAATCATCATGAATCAAGAATCAATATATTGTTACATAAGAACCTACAAGCATTAGACAATAACTAGCTTATTATTAGATATTATAATGTTACAAAGTAACCAAAACATTATTAGACAAAGAACCAACATAGCTTCATACAAGAACCAAGACAACATTAGACATTATAATGTTACAAAGTAACTAAGATAAGATTAGACAAGAACTAAACATATCATTACATCAGAACCAAGATATCATTAGACAAGAATCAAGACAAAGATCGAACAATATAATGTTATACAAGAACCAAAACAACAATAGATAAAGAATTCAACAACAGAGAAAAGCAAAGAATCAATGTTTATGATGAGTAACCATTAATATAAAAATTCAAAGAAAGGTAACTATATGATATGAACTTTAAACTCACATACCTCGTAGAGTTTAGATTCAGATCGGAAGTCACGTGATATTGTTTTTGTCATCGAACTCAAGTAGATGTTGATTTTGTATACTAGTTCGCCTTCTCCGATCTTAGATGTTTGTCGCAGCAGAGTCGAAAGTCGAAAGGCAATCGTCGATGTAAGATTGGCTTTCTCCGATATCAAAGTCGTATGTCGATGTTGTTGTGATTTTTTTTTGTTATCGAACTCAAGTAGATGATGATTTTGTATACTATTTCGCCTTTCTCCGATCTTAGATGTTTGTCGCGATCTCAGAGGTGAGTTGAAAGGCAATCGCTCAAGAAAAGATTTGGATTTATCGATATCAAAGTCAGTATGTTGTTCTATTGTTTGAATTTAGGAGCGGTTAGTGTTAGATGTAGATATATTTGGTGAATCGACGCGTGTGATGTTACCAACTTTATTGTTGTATTGTTTTATTTTTGTAATTTGTTTTGTTTTATTTTGTAATTATTTTCTAATTGTTGTATATTAGTGTTAAGATTTGTTTGTGTGTTTTATTTTTGTAATTATTTTCTGGTCAATTTGTATATAATTCTAATATTTAAAAATATATGTTTCTGTTTTACTAATGAATCCTTTAAATATTGCATTCTTCTCATTCTACCTACTTATTTAATTTCGTTTTTCTTACTTCTTTTGTCTCACAAACACCTTTATATTTAATGATTTCATGTAAATTAAAAGGTTTAAAATTTTAATTTTAATTTTATATTAGTTTTAGGTGTTTCTTTTCAAATAGCCCAATATATATTTATTTTTATTTTTTTTGACAAAAGAAGATACTTGTATTAACATAACTTCAAAACAAAAACACAAGCATAATACAAAGTGAGGAGTTTATAACTGCACAACAACAACGAACAAGTCTGTAAAATGAGCAACACATTTCGGGTTCAATTCGTACTCGTTCGATTCGAAATATAGATGATTCAAATATTAGCAAATTTTAAAGTTTGATAAATTAACAAAAACCAATGGTCCGGTGATGACATATGTATGGGGAACAAAATATAGTCAACATTTTTCCATGGTGTGTT
This sequence comes from Panax ginseng, assembly GCA_020205605.1. Taxonomy (NCBI): domain Eukaryota; kingdom Viridiplantae; phylum Streptophyta; class Magnoliopsida; order Apiales; family Araliaceae; genus Panax; species Panax ginseng. Next base: position 142,706,372 of record CM035140.1, on the reverse strand, counting down.
GACATCCATAAACAAATCCATGAATGTACTCAAGAACATCACCTCCCCTGCATAATACACTCTTATCTCGAATTTTTCTTGTATACTCTTCAAAAGAGAGGTCATCTTGGCATGGAACCAACAATCCGTAGTCGTTGCCCTTATATGCACGATGATCGTAATGTCCGCCAATTTACTAAGTAATATAATGCAACATTGATATCTTTGAATAAAAATATATATATATATATATATATATATATTAATAGTGTTGAAAAATAACATTATGTAATCAATGTAACCAACAACATTAACGCTAGTTACTTAAACAACTAAATAATGTAACCATAATTATAAAAACATAATTTGAAGAAAAAAACATAAACATGTATGATGCTAACCAACATATATATAACATATATGATATAAGAACCAAATAATTATATAATAGTAACCAAACAGCTTGTAACATAGTAACCAAACAAGAATATGATAGTAATAAAAGTTATATGACAAAGAATAAAACAAGTTATATGACAAGAACCAACCACTTTTATCATAGTAACCTAAAACATGTTTATATATCAACATATCGCTTTTATATGATGGTAACAAAAACATATATATAACATATACGATAGTAACCAAATAATTATATAATAGTAACCAAACAGGTTGTAACATAGTAACCAAACAGGTTATATGACAAGAATAAAAAAAGTTATATAGCGACAAGAACCACCCACTTATATCATAAGAAAAACATGTTTATATATCAACATATCGGTTTATATGATGGTAACAAAAACATATATATAACATATATGAAAGTAACCAAACAATTATATAATAGTAACCAAACATTTGTAACATAGTAAAACAAGAAAGAATATAATATAATAAAACAAAGCTTTATATAAAGAATAACAAAAGCAGTTTATATGGTAACCACCCACTTATATCATAGTAGCAAAACATGTTTATATATCAACATATCAACATATATGATAAGAATCAAACAATTATATAATATTAACCAAAAAGTTGTACTATATTAACAAAAACAAGTATATGATAGTAATAAAACAAAGTATATGACAATAATAAAACAGTTTATATGACAAAGAATCAACCACTTATATCATAAAGAACCAAAACATGTTTAAATAGTAACATATCAATTTATATGTTGGTAACCAAAACATATATAAAACATATATCATAGTAACCTGACAACTATATAATAAGTAACCAAATAGTTGTATACTAGTAACCAAACATAATATAATAATAACAAAATAGATATATAACAAAGAACTCAACCACTTATATCATAAAGAACCAAAACATGTTTAAATAATAACATATCAATTTATATGTTGGTAACCAAAACATATATAAAACATATATCATAGTAACTTTACCAATTATATAATAGTAACCAAATAGTTGTATACCAAAGAATCAAACATAATATAATAGTAATAAAAACAGATATATAACAAGAACCAACAACTTATATCATGGCAAATAAAACATGTTTAAATAAGTAACATATCAATTTATATGTTGGTTACCAAAACATCTATAAAACATATATCATAAGAACTGCACAATTATATAATAAGAACCAAATAGTTGTATACTAGTAACCAAACAAAGAATATAATAAGTAATAAAAAGCAAATATATGACAAGAACAAAACAGATATATGACATTAACCAACACCATTAAAGCTATTTACTTAAACAAATAAATAATGTAACCATAAATATAGAAACATAATTTAAAAAAAATAACTCACATCGTCGTTTCAACCATTGACTGTGAGTCTTTAATTTATAAAACCACATTTTAGATGAAATTGGAATAGACCCAAATTTAAATGCAGGTTCGATAATGTCATTCTTCCTGTGAAATTTGTCCGTCCTTCAATATAAAAACATATTAGTATACACGTTGACATTAACAATCACCATGTTAATATACACACTACCCAAAAACAAATTTATTTGTTTCATAAAAAACTATATAGCATTGTTAACGTAGAAAAACAAACCTTTTCCGTTGTTAAGTCCTATTTTAAACCAATTGCTCAAACAATGCCCTTCAAATATGGATGGCATCTCCATGCAAACCTTGGGAAATGCAGAAAAATAAAGAACTCTTTGACTAGAACCCGATGCATTAGATGATAACCCGGTAGATCCAAATGTTATCAGATATGGAGATCGTAGAACAACACTTTTTAAATGTTCACGCATTGTGTCCGCCACTTACTCTATCGACGCCTCTTCTCCGGTTCATCACACCGGACTATATCCAGGTAGTCAAAACCATCTCATCCAATCTGATTTGCTTTCCGCCTCAAACTTTTTCCCTTTTACAAATGATGTAAAATGTAACGAAAACAATTATATTTTCACATAAAAAATCGATGTTGTATTGGTTATCGTCTAATGCGAGAATGGTTACCATAAAAATTATACTTGTTCTTAACTAATTATGTATTGGTAACATTATACCGTCTAATGCTATATTAGTTCTTGTCTAATGCATTATTGGTTACTATGAAACATTATACTTGTTACTAACTAATCTTTTGCTTTTGGTTACTATGAAAATTGTAATGGTTACTATATATTTATGAGTTGGATATCGAGTAAAATTAAAACAAGAAACAAAACCTTAAGCATGTAATGGTATAACAAGAATCAAAATCTAAAGCATGTAAAAAAAAAGGTTGGCATGTAGTTATAACACTAACCTCAAAGAAGAACATAAACAACAATTTCTTTCCCGCATACATTGGCTTAAAATGTCAAAAGTTGGCATGTCAACATCATTCTTAATAAATTTCAAAATACAAAACAATCAATTGATCATTAAAAAAATGAAAAAAAAGACATCTAACACAAAACAAAACAAACAAAAAAAGTCTAACCTTAACAATTTCTTGAACAACATTACTTATTATTTCATGATGTTCTTCAACCATACCATCAAGTTCAACTTCATTACCATACTTTCATTCATTATCATCATCCTTCTTCTTAACAAAATCTGACACATCACCAACATCCTCAACAACATCTTCAACAAAATGACGGGCTTCAACCATAACATCCTCAACAACCTCCTCAACAACGTGACGGTTTTCATCCATAACATCCTTAACATCATCAACAACATGACGGTCTTCAAGCATAACATCATCACCTTCATTTCCAAACTTCATTTACAAATTCATCATTCTTCTCATCATCTTTCAAACCATCATCACCAACCTCATCGACTTTCAAACCATCATCACCAACCTCACCAGCATGCTCATCAACAACATCATCAGCTTCATCAGAATCATCGGCTTCATCAGCATCATCAGCATCACCACCCTCATCAGAATCAGACTCTTCATCAAAATCATCACAACTTCTTTGACCCCACCATCTTTTATCCCCTCAGAACTCATCTCTTATAATTAATCTAAAGTCTCTGCATGGTCGAACATGTAAAATCTTCATATCAAATTTCAAGCAGTTTACAACGCCTTTCTTAATTTCAAAAACTTTTTTCTCCAACGGTCGTAATCGTTTATCAATTGCATCTTTAATGACCGATATATCACTTCCAATGTTGTCATCCTTCGACTTCTTTTCAACATTCTTGTGAGCATCCCTCCCACTGAAAAACTGAAACCTGCCCAAATCAAGACGTTCATTCTCATCGTCTGTGGAATCAAACTTTTACCCTCAAATTTAAAAAACAATAAGTACACTTTTTAGTATAACATCCGACAAACATTATACACTTACAATAATAAAAAAAGATAAAATAAATAAACAAAAACATATATATCGTTAATCAAATATATATAAATCATTAACCAACTCAATATATAAAGGTAACCAAACGTGTATATTCTAGTAACCAACTACAATGTTAAGAGTAAACTTCACATGAATAATCAAGAACCAAATAATTAATTAAAGGTAACAAATTGCATTCTTAATAAGAAACGCATACCCATCCGAGCGAATACTAGCTCATTCAACTTGTCATTTGAAGGGACTTCACAAGCTCCTTCCATCTACATAAACGGACATCCGATGATGTCTCGTCGTTCATATATCTGCGAAGTTTTGAAAGTTGAAATTGTTTCAAACATAAACACTTGAAATACATATGGAAGACCATTCAACTTATACAATTTAATATAATGGTCCTTGTAGAAATTATATGTTGAACCACCACTCCTTCCTTTCTTTATATGCCCCTTCAATGCATTTGACAAAGAATACTTTGTCATTTCAAACGCAACTTTCCCCCAAGGGAAACTACTAATATCACCATAACATATAAATGTACCATTGCAACATCAACAAAATTTTCAGAAACTGTTGAAAGAATAAAATTAAACACCAAAAAAATCAGTGACATCTTAATAGCCTCGTCATCATCATCAAAAACTGCCTTCCGGAATACCCTACCTATACTACTACGAGTAACAACTTCTGCCCCAAAATATTTTTCAATAATCAGATTTTGCATGCACTTATATGCACTTATATCATCATTGCCTTGCCATCTCAACCCGTAAATCGACAAAACTTCAAAAACCCAAACCTAACCCTTTTCTCCCCAAACAAAAACCACATCTCACCATCATCCCTTTGGTGAACCTCCTTACAAGAGCATGGTGAATAACTGTGAATACATTTGATGCTCACCAAACTCCAAAAAATTCCAAAACATGTTGCCCTAAACTTCTCCAAATTGATTTTCATTCAATTTCTTGGCAACAATTATGGGGACTTCCATGTCACACCAATATATTACTTTTCCAATTGAATCTTCTCATTGCATTCCTCATAAGTAAAGATCCCATAATCGTAAATACAGAAAAACCGTAATTGAATAAGGTTATTAATAACCAAATATAACAAAATTTATACAAAAATTTGGTTATACACTAAATCCAATAACCAAATACATACTAACAAGTAACCAAATAATTCTATGATGGTAACCAAACCATTTTTAATGGTAACCAATACATAAACAACCTATACACTAAACTCAATTTATTAAAACATGTATACTAGGCAAAAAAAATTTAGGATTAACTAAGCATAAACAATACAAAATAAGAACTAAACTCAGTAAAAATACAAAGTAACCAAAATCGATATAACAAAGAACTAAACTATAAAATCACAAAGAACAAAAAAAAAACTAATAAGTAACCAAAACATTAAAAGTTTACAATAACCAAATACATACAAATAAGTAACCAAATAATTATTATTTTACAAAGAACAAATACATACTAATAAAAATTCACAAGAACCAACTACATACTAATAAGTAACCAACCCATAAAAAAAACACAATAATATAATATAATATCACAAGAACTCAAATACATACTAATAAGTAACCAAATCATTAAAAGTTTACAAAGACTCCAAATACATACTAATAAGTAACCAAATAATTATATAATGGTAACCTATATGAAAATTAAAAATAACACACCTTTAAATTTCTCGTGTTGGAATTATATTCGGATAAGACTTGACCTTTGGCCTTAACTACTACGAACGCCAAGCTCTCGTAATCTAACCGCACTTCGTAATGCTTGATATCACCGCATGTATCACCAAATTTATTTTCATTCTTACTCGATTTCGACATACATCCTTTTCCTTCCCTTCATATCCACAACAAACTTCTTCACTTCCTCGATGTAATCACGCCCAATATTCTCTTCCTCTTACCATCCTTCTTCTTCAGATCAACCATTCTATACAAAACATAAAAAATAACACAAACCCACACAACAATCAATACTACATTCGATCGATAAACAACATTAATATATATAATACGTTAAATTATTTCAAAATAACTAACCTAAAAATATACATCACCGTAATCGATACATCAAGAATAATAAACCAAGCTGCAACACGTGTGTAATCACGAAAAAACAGACAACAACGATGGTGACGAACAAAACGAAAACCAAAACGAAATGGCTATGAACTTCGATAACAAACAATGGAGAATATTGAAACGATGGTGGCGCGAGCGATGGATATTCTTTGAAACACGTAAGAGAGAGAAAAGAGGGTTTTAGCGATAAAGGGTAATATACAAAACGAAGAAGTACTACACATGCTTTGCGGTTATCAAGCATTTTAAAAAACATGTCCCATTAGTACCATTAATTCCTTAAATTAAGGACTCATAATTATAGTAATATTGTAAATAAAATTAAAAAAGTGTAATATTTTTGTAATTATTTTATGGGTGCTTTGTTTTTGTAATTATTTTTTAAAAAGTACTAATATATGTAATTAATCCTTCATTTAAACCTTTAACAACGAGAGATGATTTTCCATCCAAAATCAAAGTTCAGAATTTGATTCACAAAAGATAAGTCCTGCCCAAGATACTATTTCGGCCCGATAACCTTTAAACAGGCCCTACCAGGCCGAGCCCAAAATATTTCTAAGGCCTGAGCCCAGTTGATTGAACACACTGTTTTTATTTTGTTATTTAGGAATGTCTTATATATTTTACTCCCTCCTTCTAATAAAAGAGTTTCAGTTGAATTTTTTTTTTATTTATTTAACGACAGAATAAATAAACATACTATTATTAAATTTACCATTATAATTTTAGGTAGTATTTGATAAAATTGAGTAATTAAGATCTGAATGGTTAATATATCTTAATAAATTAAATAACATATGAACTTAAAAAGCTGTTTGATAACTAAAAAGTATAAAACATCTGAATGATTTTTAAATTTAAAAATAGTAATTTAAAATTTAAAAATATTTCAAATTGACTTTTCAAAAAACAATAATGATCTTAAATTTTAGAATTGAGGGAGTACAATATTTTTAGAGGCTCCATATATTTAAATTTTCCATTAAAAGGCAACTCTTAATAATTTATATTTATATATTCTTTTTACCGATTAAGAAACGATAAGAGATAAATAAAATTTTACTAAATATCTTTATCCTCTTAAGTCTTACCGAGTCGGTGTGGAGTTGTTAAGATGTATTAAGAGATAAACGAAGATGAACTTATTTGTGCTCATCATAGCTAAACTAAACAATAAGGAAAAAATAAACATGAAACGAAAAATATATTCTTATAATTTTTAAATTTTTTATGTGAATATAAGGGAGTAATTTATAGAAATGTAGCAATCGTTGTTACTTCTTTATAGCTTGGATAATGCCTAGGTTTTAATTCTTTGTCTCAAATTATATTTAAAATGATTTGTCAGCATTATATTGTTTAAATAATTTTTTCACAGTGATTTACGCCATTAAATATCATTTTTTTTATATTTAATATCAAATAAACTCATATAATTTTAAATAAAAAAAATTTAAAACTCATAACATTGCTCCTATATTTTAATCAACCACAGGTTCTGTCAATCTTCCACAAAAACAAAATGACATAAGAACCAAATAATAAAAAAACAGAAAAAAAAAGTAGTTATTACAGTAAAGAGTGGACCAAATATTGATGGTCCCTACCTAGTTCCGACACTAAATTGTTCACATGGAAAAAGGCTCGTGCAAAGTGATTGATTCCACTACCTCATCTGCCACTCCATTTCCATGTCAAAGGAAAGGACAGGACTACTCCTTTCATTATCATTTTTGAAGATGGAATCACCAAACTTACCCAAATACAACTCTACTTACTAGTACTACATTCTAAAAACTTTGACCTTTCAATACACATGAAACATAAAAATAATCATCTTCATCCATCTCTAGAGTTAAGGGTATAAATGAATTCAGTCGTATTGAATATTGAGTTGTTTAGATTTGGTTTATAAAATTTATCGAATATAAAATAAGATTTAATTGAGGCTCGTTTAACTACCGAATCGTGCATAATTTCGAATCGAGCCCGAACAGTTTGAACTTTTCTAACGAATATGATCTGAGTATCAATAAAAAATTAAAATTTGAGAAGATTCGAGTAATTTATCGAATTTCAAAATTTGCACATATTTGAATCATTTATATTTATAGTCGAGCTTGAATCGAACTTTTAGTCGAGCAAGTACGAATCGAGTCAGAACTGTTTGCTCATTTTACAACTTTATTTAGAGTGTATGTTTTTTTTAACAATTGTTAACATCCATCTTTTCATATCGTTAGAGTATATATTTTATCTCACATCGAATGTTTTAAAAAATATGTCTAATAAATGTTACTAGCTGTGTTCCGTGCCTCCGGTACTACATGGACGGTATGATTTATTTCAAACTTTGGACAACCCAAATGATTTATTAGGGTGAGCAAATTCAAAATCAGTTGTATTTTGTTAGATAGATGTAATGACTGTGGTCAATTCTTATTTACTATCAACTAATTATTCAAATACAAACTTAATTTATACAACTGTTAAGTGTCGTGTAGAATATGACAAAACATAAGCTGTGAGTTTTAATACAAATATTGTCTTCTAGACAATATTCAAACTAAAAATAAGTCCTCATTATATTTATTATCACACTATTTCACAGAATAGAGAGGACTACTAATGCAAACATCTGGACCGTCACTCCAATCTCCGACTAGTCCCAACTATATTCTCATTTCTTGAAGAGAACAATGAAAGCAAATGGTGAGCTCAACTAGCCCAGTAAGAAATATTATGACAAAGATAATGCAGAATAAATTATCGTTAGCCTTCAACAGTGTTAAACTGATAAAATATAATAAAAGTCAAGTTTAACTAGAAGAGTTAAGTAGAGCATGATATCTACTATTTTACATGATTTAAAAAGTTTATCATCAATTTTATCGCTGAGACTCAGCTTAATAAATAATTCACATCATCGAATCATCCCTGCACTACGGCCAAGGATATTCATTAGTATCACGACCACAAATTATCTATGCAATACGGGCCAAGGATATTCATGTTTTCATTAATGGTCATGATCATGCCAACAACTGTCCATCAATGCACTACGAGCCAATGGGGACTTTTACCACATCATTTGTAACATTATGGTCATGATTATACCGAATAATCCCTGGTCATAATCATATCAATCAACAATTCATCTATGCACTGCGGGCCAAAGATGACTTTCATAACAATATAAGCATGAGGACGATGACAATGATATAAAAATGCAATTAAATGAACGCAAATGATAAATTTTAAAGATTTATAATTTAATTTATTCATAATTCAATAATGTCCAAATTGTCAATATGATACTACTTTGTGGAGTAAAATTCAAAAAAAATATTGTATGAAAAATGATTTGGACCGAAAAGAAATTAATTTTTGTCATGAATAGTACCCCAGTTGAATAGTAACCGAGTGAATAGTACCCCCTGAATAGTAATTCGGGAATAGTACCCCGTGAATAGTACTCCGGCATGAAAAAGTTAAAACTTATTAAGAATGCTCAGAATAATATTTCCATGAAAAGATATTGGATGAAACGCAAATATCAAGGATATTCTACTAATTTCATGGAGTATAGAAGCTAAAATTTAACAAAATGAGTATAGAATTCAAAATCTGAAACGAAATAATATTACTTACATACTACAGAGTTTGGAAGAAAAAATTATTTCATACGAATACTGAACAAAAATAATATCCCTTACCTTAAAAAGGAGAGTATTCCAACTGGCATAGCGGGGATATTCTTGAAGAAAACTTGAACTGTTTTCAACGCTCAAAACATCCTAAAACTCGACAGAAATACACTCAATATTATAGAAGAAGAATTTTCTGATTCTGGTGTGATTTTCAATTCTAACTAAGCATCTAATTTATAGGAGAATGGAAAAGATACTATTTGAATTTTAGAATCACGGACTGCACAGCTGCACAACTCACGGGCGCAATCGGCAAACAAAAATAATTTTCTGATTTACTATACAAATTTTAAGACCCCGAATTTTATGAAATAAAAGTAGTCAAATTTTCTATTTAGTAAATGGTTAAATTGATAAAAAGTTAAAGTTAAGGGTGATATATGAAATATTTTCAAAATACGCAAGTGGTTATAAAATACTTATTGTTGTTGGGGAATATTCGTTTGGTCATGGAATATTCTTATTATCGAGGAATATTCGACGACAAAGTATGACCATTTCAGGGCCCCATAATGTAATAATCAGCTTGCCGGATGAAGAAAACGACAAGTTTGAATTTTTATAAATAGCGGCGTAATCGTTATCATTAACACTATTGGAATACCCGGTGGGTAAAGTAAAGTAATACGCTGGCGTTGTTCACTTGAAGAAGCACACGGTGTTGCTGTGACAAGATTTTGAATTATTGATTCTTACGTAAGAAGGCACTACTCAATAATTGTTACAGTAGAAAATGTTCAATATTTTATTTAATTGATTCAATAATTGCTGTGTTGATAGATTATATTATTGTTGTTTCAATAATTGTCATTGCACAGTATTTTCCATTATCTGATCAATAATTCATATTATTTGAATAATATTATTAGATAGCATTATTGGCAATGTCTAGAAAGTTCTGTCAAGAAGAGGTTTGGTCACCTAATTACGCGCCAGTAAGGAGAAATCCTTATCGAAAAGCCCCCTCTTTCCTGGGAACGACCTGATTGTCATAATTGTGATTCTGTAATATTATTTGTGAATAATTAATTATTGATTTATATGATAAGTAAATATTTATTTGATGTGGATATAAATGATGAATTTATTTATGTGGTTATAAATGAAGTGACATATCGTAAATGCAAGTTTAAAACGCGCAAGCGCTACCAACCTCTAAACGTCGATCCAAGTAATTTTTGTCCCAATTCCTACAAAACAACATAAAACATGCATGGATAGACATAAGCACTTAAAATATGCAAAAGATTAAGTTCAAACGCACTCAATTATGAGTATAAAACTCACTCATCAAATACCCCCAAACTTAAACATTTGCTTGTCCTCAAGCAAAAACACAAAAGAACTAAAAATAAACAATGTGTTAATCATTTAATGCAACAAAAATACTCTTTCTCCTCATATACTCATATATCCCACATTCATTGTAAAAATATCATCATTATTATATAATATAATAAAATATTATTTTATCAAAAAAAATAAAATATTATTTTATCAGAAAAGATAAAATATCAATTTTTAACAATTGTCACTTTAAAAAATTTTCTCCATCTATATCCACATAAAATCAATATTTTCCTTATCATATAAATCAATAATTAATTATTCATAAATAATATTACAGAATCACAATACTGGCAACCAGGCCGTTCCCAGGAAAGATGGGGCTTTCCAATAAGAATTTCTCCTTACTGGCGCGCAATTAGGTGACCAAACATCTCCTTAGACAGAACTTTCTAGACATTGCCAATAATATTTTCTAATAATATTATTAAGATAATATGAATTATTGCTTCGATAATAGAAAATCAGATAATAGACAATTATTGAAACAACAAGAATATAAAATATCAACGCAATAATTATTGAATCAATAAAATAAAATCTTGAATATTAACTATCAGAAACAATTATTGAGTAAGGCCTCCTCACGTAAGAATCAATAATTGGTGCAATACCGCATGCATCTTGCATAACAACGCCAGACATCGTGTTTTTAACCCACGGGTATTCCAACAAGATAATTGAATAATCAAGCTACCGTTATTTATAAACAACTTATACTTGTCGCTTTCTTTCATCCAATCGCTTCTGTTATGGGGCCCATATTAAGGTCGCAGGTAAATGCATTTAATATTCCCACAAGCAAGAATATTCCACGACCAAACGAATATTCCCCGACAATAATGAATATTTTATAACCACTTGCTTATTTAAAATATTTGCGCATTTTACCCACAACTAACCACATTAATCAAATCAACCCTTACTATTTTAAAATAATAAATAGAGGAAATTTAATTTTATTTATAATAAGTTGGGGTCTTACAACCTCCCCTCCTTATGAAATTTCATCCTCGAAATTGACGTACGTACCTGGTGTTTTGAAAAGATGAGGATACCTCGCTTTCATTTCCGTTTCCAACTCCCAGGTCATTTTCTCAATAGCATGGTTCCTCCACAAAACTTTAACTTGTGGTATAACCTTTGTGCATAGGACATGCTCCTTTAGATCTTGACTGGTACTTCTTCGTACGTTAAATCTTCGGTTATCTCATCTGATTCTAACTCAATAATGTGGTTCGGGTCGTCCACATATTTACGTAACATCGATACGTGAAAAACGTTATGAACACGCGACATACTTGGAGGTAACGCGAGTCTATATGCCCATTTCCTACTCGATCAAGAATCTGAATTGGACCAATAAATCGTGGATTGAGATTTCCTCTCTTCCCAAATCTTGTAACTCCCTTCCATGGAGCCACACGCAACAATACATGATCCCCAATACTAAATTCCACGTCCTTTCGATGAAGATCCGCGATAACTTTTTTCGATCGATCCGGTTGCTTTGTATACGTTGTTGAATCGCTTGGATCTTCTCTCGTAGTCATTCGTATTCAACTCTAGTCCCAACAACGTTACTTCTCCTACCTTATCCCAACATACTGGAGAGCGACACTTTCGTCCATATAATGCTTCAAATGGAGCCACACCTATATACTTGCCTCGATAAACTTTGTTGTTGTAGGAGAATTCCACCAATGGTAAATACTTATCCCAACCGCCTTTGAAGTCTAGGACACGAGTCTTAATAGATCTTCAAGAGTTTGAATAGTCTCTCTCGATTGTCCGTCCGTTTGAGGATGGTATGTCAACTAAATCAGAATCCGTCCCCATAGCTTTTTGCAAGCTAACCCAAAATCTTGAAGTAAATATTGGGTCACGATCCAAAACTATGGATCTTCGCATACCATGCAACCTCACAATCTCATTCACGCACATACTTAATGTAGACGTTCAAGGAATAAGTCTCCAGATCGGTATGAAATGGGCGAGACTTGGTTAATCTATCAACAATAACCCAAATCGCATTTATTCCTTGAGAAACCGTGGGAAGACCCGTAACGAAATCCATGGTAATGTGTTCCCACTTCCATTTTGGAATCTCAAGTGGTTGCAACGGACCCTTAGATACTTGATGCTCCGCCTTTACACGTTGACAAGATAAACACCTCGATATAAACTTCGCGATCTCTCTCTTCATATTGTTCCACCAAAATGTATGTCGAAGATCACGATACATTTTGGTACTTCCAGGATGGATTTCAAACGGTGTGTTGTGTGCCTCCATCATGATTCTATGCTTCAAGTCAGAATCGTTAGGAACATAAAGTCTGGAGTGGACTCGAAGTATTCCTTCTTCATCGATTTTTGCTTCTGGAATAGTACATTCTTGTACTTTCTTCTTCATACGCATCAGCTCCGGATCTGTGGCTTGAGCAACTTTAACTTCTTCGATTAAAGTTGGTTCTATGCGTATACTTGACATCATCGTACTCGTTCCTGCATATGATCTTCTACTCAACACTTCAGCTACCACGTTCGCTTTTCCTTCCAGGATGGTATTGAATAGTGTGGTCGTAATCTTTCAACAGCTCGAGCCAACGTCGTTGCCGCATGTTGAGTTCTTTTTTAGTGAAGAAATATTTGAGGCTTTTATGGTCTGAATATATCTCCACTTTCTCTCCATATAGATAGTGCCTCCAGATCTTTAGCGCAAAAATGACTACTGCCAACTCTAGATCATGAGTAGGATAATTTCTCTCATATTCTTTAAGTTGTCGCGAGGCATAGGCTATGACTTTCCCATGTTGCATGAGAACACATCCTAACCCTTTGCTCAAGCATCACAGAGATAACAAATCCATCCGAACCAGATGGTATTGTCAAAACAGTGCGAAATGAGTCTCTCTGAGATCTTCAAGCTCTTCCCACATTCCTTACTCCATTCGAATTTTGTATTTCTACGAGTCAGTTGCGTTAATGGAATAACAATTCGAGAATATCCTTCAATGAATCTTAAATAATAACCAACTAAGCCTACAAAGCTACATATTTCGATTACCGACTTAGGTTGCTCTCAACTGTGACTCATATCCCAACCTTGGATAGCAAGTCACAATGACACCTATCAGTTTACTATCTCACGAATATGGCGCCCCTACGGAGAGTCTGGCTTCGGTGTATTCCACAAAAGAAGTCACCAGATAGAGGCTCGATTATCAATTTCTATAGTTGGGTTTTTTAACTCCTGAAGTTCAATAGGAGCCATTCGATATGAGATTTTAGAAATGGGTTTTGTACCGGGTTCAAAGTCGATACAAAATTTAATATCACGCTCTGGGAGTAGGCCTGGAAATTTTTCAGGAAATACGTTAGGAAATTTACTAACAACAAAAATATCATTCAAATCTGACGTATTTTTGTTCAAGTCCATAACATGGCTAAGAAAGCTTGACATCTGTTTTTCAATAAACGAATGACTTTACGGCTTAATATGAAAGAGTTTGACTTCAATGGTTTGGTTGCTTAAATTCGAATAACAGGTTGCTTAGGAATATGAAAACTAACAACCTTACAAAAGCAATCACTTTGGCATGATGAGTAGTTAACCAATTAATCCCTAAAATCACATCAAAAACAAGTATCTTTAAAGAGATAAGGTCAACAGGTAATGTGATGGTGCCAACTTGGATCAAACAAGATTTATAAACAGTGGATGTAACGAAAGTTTCTCCTAACGGAGTTTCAACAGATAAGTCAAAGTCTAATTTTCTTCGGAGTCAAGTTTAAACGTTGAGTATAAGCAGGAGATATAAATGAATGGGTAGAACCGGTATCTAATAAGGTATAAACTTCGCAAGAATTTATAATTAACTAACCCGTGATAACCGTTCGGGTTCCCAGATTCTCGACTGTCCACGACAAATGCTCTTCCAGAACCATTGACTTTGACTTTTCCGGGATGACCTTTTGAGTCACGATCCTCACTGGACTTGGTTTTGCTATGAAGGCAATCTCGAAGCGATATGCCCTTCCTTTCCATAGTTATAACATACCTTAAACTGTTGTAGGCGATTTAATGATATGTCCTTGTTTTCCAGACTTATAGATATAACCGGTGGTCGTTCTCCTCCTTTGGAACCAGTTGTTGCTGGTGCTGACGTCTTCACATTGTCATTGTTGAATCTCCTCTTTTTAAAATCTCCCCCCGACTCGCTTCTTCTATTTTCATGGCCATGATTACCACCAGAGTGGTTGTCATTCTTGTTCGTATTTTTCCTTCTCCGCTGGTTATCGTTGTTCTGATTACTGCTGTCACCGGTATGATCCTGGTTGTGGTCCCTCAGTTGACCGTACTCGTTATCTCGCTCTAATAATTGAGCCCTGTTGACAACATCCGAATAGAGAGAAAATTTATGAGAAATGAGATATTGACGTACGCTTGGGTTTCAAACTTCTCGAAACATTCGCGTCATCGTTCCTCATTCTCCACCAAATGAAAAAAACTGGATAACTCGCGAACTTTGCCTCAGTCTTTGGGACTATGACGCCCCCAAAATAGGTATACAACACTCATTCCGAGTCGCCAAATACATGGTATATAAAGCAAACTACAAATTCAAAAATACAAATGTCGTGTGAAATACGACAATACACATAATGAGTTTAAATACAAATATTGTCTTTAGACAATATATCCACACGCAAATAAGTCCTCATTACAATTATTCAAACACTATTTTATAGAAATAGTGAGGATCGCTAAAACATCTTCCTAGAACTATCACTTCATACCCCGACCGATCCTCGCCATGTTCTCACCTCCCGAGAAGAAAAATGTAACAAAAAAGGAAAGGGTGAGCTCAACTAGCCTGAAAGAAGAATATTATGACTAAGATAATATACAACAAATTATCATTAGTCTTCAACAGGAAAAATCGATAAAATATAATAGACAACAAGTTTTAGATCAACAAATGCAATGTAAATGAAGAATCCATTAGAAGAGTCACGTAGAGAATGAATTCTACTGTCTTTCTAAGATTTAAAAGTCCATCATCAATATTTCATCCCCTCGTAATAACAATCAATATACATCTTTAATCATCTTTGCACCACAAAAGCCAAAGATATTAATTTGTATCACCCGATTGGTCATGTTCATCTCAACACTGTTCATCTTTTGCACTACGGCCAAAGAGATTCATCGATTTAATCATTCATCTTTTGCACTATGGATCAAAGATATTCATCGTATCACCATTAAGGACCGAGGATGATGAAAAATATTTTTAAGAACGAATCCGGTGAGATAGAATGACAAATATTAGGGATTCGTTTAACGGTTTATCCAAGATCGATAATACTTCAAAATAAACGATTTTGAAGCGTAACTCAAAAATAACGATCAAAACATGGATACAATCGAAGATAGTAGCCAAAATAGATATTTTGGACAAAAAAAGAAATTTTATTTTTAGATTGAATAGTCAGTATTCGTGAATAAAGTGGTATCGTGAATAAAGGCCAGTATCACGTGAATAAGTAACCCCGAACACAACAAGTTCCAAATTTGATAAAAGTTCAACTAATATTTTGGCATAATGATATTGAAGAAAATAATATCATTTGCAAAAAGAAATAACATCCCTCACCTCAAAATAACCAAATCTTACGATGTAATTTTCAGATAGTCTTGTGAAACTCGCACCAGATAGCAACACTCAAAGTATACTCACAAGAATACGCCGATAATATATAGAGAGAAAGAGAAAACTTTTTTTCGGTGTGATTTTCAATTCTAACTTAGCCCTTTATTTATAGGAAAATGTTAGAACGCCAAAGGAGACTAAATTAATAAAATAATAATATTCTTTCTTAACTTCCTTAGCAGCCTTTTTTGGTCAAAAACATCAGCCACCCATGTGCCAACAACCACAAAAACGTTTTTAGTAAATAAAATAATTAAAATTTTCAAAAATCAATTATTTTGGAACTCCGAAACTTCAATAATTCACAATAAATAGCCCTTTTATCAGAAAATTCAAATCTCGCAACTTTTTATAAGAATTTTAATTCTCTACAACTTTACAGAAGAAAGTTTTTCCAAATTCCAAACAGAAATTGACCAAAATCCATAAACGGGTGATTTTATGCCTATAATCAATTTTTTGATCAAGAATTGTGTCCACCGCAAACACACAAAACATGTGTTAAACATTTAATGTCACAAAATACTCTTCCTCCTCATATACTCATATATCCCACATTCATTGTAAAAATATTACCAAGTTAATATATTATTAAAATAATATATTTAAATGAATTATTTTATCGAAAAAGATAAAATATTAATTTTCAACAATTGTCACATTAAAAATTTTCCCCATCTATATCCACATAAAATGAATATTTTCTTTATCATAATAATCAATAATTAATTATTTAAAAAATATTCTGTAATCACAATAATCGACAACCGTGCCGCTCCTCAGGGATAGAGGGGCTTTTCAATAAGGATTTCTCTCACTCAAGCAATTGTAATTAAGTGACCAAACCTCTCCTTAGAGCGTAACTTTCTAGACATTGCCAATAATGTTATCTAATAATATTATTCAAATAATATGAATTATTGATCCGATAATGGAAAATACTTTGTGCGTTGACAATTATTGAAACAATAATAATATAAATATTAACGCAAAGAATTATTGAATCAATAAAATAAAATAATGAATAGTAGTATTTCATCGTAAGAATTATTGAGTAGTGCCTTCTTACGCATTTAATCAATAATTCAACAATACTATCGTAAATCTGGTGTGCTTTCTTTGTGAAACTACGTATATTATATGTATTTTAACCACTGTGTAACCCAACAATGTTAATTCAGTAACAATTTACGCCGTTATTTATAAAACTCAATCTTTGTCGTTTTCTTTCATCCAACCATTTTTTCGTTATTGGGCCCAATAAATGATTGTGGCCAATGCACGGAGATTCGACAAAAAAGAATATTCCACGACCAAACGAATATTCCCAAACAATAATGAATATTTTATAACCACTTGCTTATTTTGTAAACTTTGCACATTTCACCCATAACTAAAGC
Source organism: Panax ginseng (assembly GCA_020205605.1). NCBI lineage: Eukaryota > Viridiplantae > Streptophyta > Magnoliopsida > Apiales > Araliaceae > Panax > Panax ginseng. The sequence goes on along the minus strand of CM035140.1, from coordinate 142,688,257 downwards.
ATTATATCAAATTAACCCTTATTAATTTAGAATAATGAATAGAGGAAAATTTAATTTATTTATAATAAGTTGGGGTCTTACAGGGGACCGCCATGTTATTCTCGCTTTCTAGTCTAATAAACTCTACCTCCTTTATATGACGAATACTTTCGGAAAGTACTTGTCTATTGACGAGCAGTTCTAAAATGTCTCCCAAGACACGCCGAAAGTCTTGTTGGATGATGAGACGCTTCACGTAATCCCACCAAGAATCGCTTCGCCACGGAACATAAAGGTGGCGAATGGAACCTTCGTTTCTCGTGCATCCCAAGACATCGAATATCTTGGTAATTTGTTTAACCACGCGTCGTGCCTTTATCGGATCATCGCTTTTTCAATAAATTTCGATGGTCTCAACTCTTTGAAGCGCTGCATTTGTGACAAACCGTGAATTGTTATCATTTTCTCCTCGTATTTTGAACACGAGTCTCCTCGTCGATTTTTGCATGAATCGCAAAAAGCTTCTAAACATCCCATCGCTCATCATCTCGCCATTGGTGTTGTTCACGGGAGGAACATTGCCACTGTTGACGTTCTCCTCGTTGGTGAGCAGTGTGTCTCCACGGTCTCATTTACTCCATTGTTAACATTCTCAATCGACATTCTCAAACATCGCTTATAAAACAAGGGTTAATTTAAGAAATTAACATATCACATAATACCCTATATTACGACCGACCAACAAATAAGCTTAGGTAAGACACACTAGCGAAGGATTTACTCGTCTCTCCCTCCTAGTTCTATTCACGATCTCCTTTGGAGATCATATCCCTAAGCTTTGATATTAATCGTGACGCCCCCAAAATAGGTATACAACACCCATTCCGAAGTCGCCAAATACATGCATACGTAAACAACTATAACTTTATTAATACAACATAAAAGCGTGAGTTTAAATACAAATATTGTCATCTAGACAATATCCACACTCAAATAAGTAATTATTACAATTATTAATACACTATTTTACGAATAGTGAGGACTACTAGAACCACTTCTAGAACCATCATTCCCACCCCGACTAAGTACTCGCTACATTCTCGCCTCCCGAGAAGAAAAATAGAACAACAAGGAAAAGGGTGAGCTCAACTAGCCCAAGAAGAATATTATGACTAAGATAATATAAAACAAATTATCATTAGTCCTCAACAGGAAAAATCTAATAGAATACAATAGACAATAAGTTTGAAATCAATATTCATAATGAAATAATAAATTCATTAGAAGAGTTAAGTAGAGAATGAAATCTACTATCTTCTATATATGAATTTAAAATTTCATCATCTATCTTTTATCCCTGTAACATTAATCAATATATAACTGAAATCAAATATTCATCTTTGCACTACAGGCCAAAGATATTCATCAGTTGGTCATGTTCATCTAAACACCTGTTCATCTTTGCATTACGGGCCAAAGATATTCATCAAAAATCATTCATCTTTGCACTACAGGCCAAAGATATTCAGTTAGATCATCATTTAGAACTGAGGATAATGAAAAATATTTTAAAGAAAATGAATCCAGGTAACCAAAAGAACAAATATTAAGCATTCGTACTTTAAACAATCCAAGTTCAAAAATACTTCATAAATAACCAGAGTGGAGTAAAATTCAAGAATGATCAAAACATGGATACAATCAAAGCTAGTATCCATAATAGATATTTTTGACTAAAAAACGAAAATTTAATTTTTTCTATGAATAGTGTCGATTCGTGAATAAGATCAGATATCGTGAATAGTGTTGTATACGTGAATAGTAACTCCGACACTAAAAGATAGAGATTTCACAAAAAAATCATCATGTTTCGTGAATAGTACTCGTGAATAGTAACTCGTGAATAGTAATTCGTGAATAGTAACTCATGAATAGTAACTCCGACATGAAAAAGTTTCAAATTTGATAAAAAGTTCCAACCAATATTTCGGCATAATGATATTGAAGAAATAATATCACTTACGAAGAAAATAACATCCCTTACCTCGAAAGAATAGTACTTCTGGCTGGAATACTAGGTATAGTGCTGAAGGGAACTTGCACCGTATAGCAACACTCAAAGTATCAAAATACTCACAAGAATACGCTCAATATATCGAGAGAGAAATAGAGAGAAAACTTCAGTTTCTGGTGTGATTTTCAATTCTAACCTAAGCACCCTATTTATAGGAAAATGCTTAGAACACCAAAGCAGAAAATTGAATAAAATAATATTATAATTAAACAATTTCAAGCCCACCTTAGACTAACTGAATTCAGCATATTTATATCACATGTGTAGCCCAAAAAAACGTTTTTCTTAAAATAATTATTTAAAACTTTCAAAAATCAATTATTTCGGAACTTCAATAATCATAATAAATAGCTCTTTTGTCAGAAAAATTTGAACCACATGTCATTTCCATAAGAAATTTCATTCTATACAACTTTGTAAGTTTAAGTTTTTCCAAATTTCAAACAGAAATTGACCGAAATCCACAAACGGGCGATTTTACAGGCTATAATCAAATTTCAGTCAAGAAATGGGGTCCACCGATACACAAAATATGTGTTAATCATTTAATGCAACAAAAATACTCTTTCTCCTCAAATACTCATATATCCCACATTCATTGTAAAAATATCATCATTATTATATAATATAATAAAATATTATTTTATCAGAAAAGATAAAATATCAATTTTTAACAATTGTCACTTTAAAAAATTTTCTCCATCTATATCCACATAAAATCAATATTTTCCTCTTCATATAAATCAATAATTAAGTATTCACAAATAATATTACAGAATCACAAATCTGGCAACCAGTAGCTCCCGGAAAGAGGGCTTTCAATAAGAATTTCTCCTTACTGGCAATGCAATTAGGTGACCAAACCTCTCCTAGATGTAACTTTCTAGACATCCAATAAATATTTTCTAATAATATTATTCAGATAATATGAATTATTGCTTTGATAATGGAAAATATCGTAAAGTGACAATTATTGAAACAATAGTAATATAAAATATCAACGCAACAATTATTGAATCAATAAAATAAAATCTTGAACAAGAACTATTGTAACAATTATTGAGTAAGGCCTCCTTAAGTAAGAATCAATAATTGGTGCAATACCGTGGCATCTTCAAGTCAACAACGCCAGACATCGTGTGTTTTAAACCACCGTATTCCAACAAGATAATTCAGTGAATAATCGCTACCGTTATTTATAAACAACTTATACTTGTCGTTTTCTTCATCCAATCGCTTTTCGTTATGGGGCCCACATAAGGTCACTGCGTCATTATGAATATTCCTTGACAAAGAAGAATATTCCACGACCAAACGAATATTCCCAAACAACAATGAATATTTTATAACCACTTGCTTATTTAAAATATTTATGCATTTTACCCACAACTAACATTGTTTCGCTTCCAATCGAACTTTGTATCTTTCCAAAGTCAATTTGAGTTAATGGAGTAGCTATTTGAGAAAATCCTTTCATTTAATCTCCGATAATAACCGGTAAGCCTAGAAAACACGCACGTCTTGATGGCCACTAATTTAGGTTGCTTTCGACTTTGAATTGCTTTAATCTTTTGCCGGGTCAATTGATATTCCATGACTTGATACTACATGCCCAAGGAATGCTACTTTCTCAAGCCATAACTCACATTTCTTCAACTTGGCATAAAGCTTGTATTCACGAAGCTTTTTGTAGTGTTAGCCTCAAGTGTTGCTTTTTCATGATCTTCACGGCTTTTGGAATAAATAAGGATGTCATAGATAAAGAGACGACCACAAAGTGATCCAAATATTCCTTGAATACTCGGTTCATCATATCCATGAAGGTAGCATGAGCATTAGTCAATCCAAAGGACATGACTACAGAAAATGTATTAAGTCCATCAATCCTGTTTCCCTTGGTTGGTCGTGTTAGGTTCGTGTATGGCCATTGATACATTAAAGTCATCCATGGTACACGAAAAGAGAGAAATATAAGACGAGAATTAAAAATAAAAATAAAAATGTTTAAACTAAGACTAATTTGATTGAAATTAATATTGGTAAATAATTATTAAATTAATTCTCCCAAGAACGGCTTAAAAAAACTTGTTGGTCGATTTCATCAATCAATGAATACGCAAGTATACACTATCAACAAGTAATAAAGTGAAAGTAGAGTATCGTTCCCACGAGGAATTATTTAATAAAAATCACCAAGTACTAATTATTAACCAAACTAATTTTATTTAAACAATCTCAAATCGTGATTTTTCTAATTAAGAAAACTAAATTAACTAATTAAACTGAATTGCTTTATTATGTGAATTCGGATAAATAAAGATTAAGACTTCAATATCCCCAATTATGAACTATAAATCAATTATCCAATTATCCCAATTATTATGCCTACTAAATTGTTAATGTAAATTCTCAAATGCCAAAAGTCCTTTTCAAGTGATCAATTGACTTCTATTTAATCCAGATTAATCTTCTTTATATTCCTATGCAAAACAATTGAATTTAACTCCTTCAATTCCAATTCCTTATGTGTTACATGCGGTGAACAGATATTTCCATTCAATTCACAAACCTAATTATTCACTATGCAAATAACTAAGTCACATGTTATCATGCCCAGTTCTAACCCTAGAATTCCTCTTCCAATTCCTTCTAGAGTAACAATGCAATTATTGATCAAATAATTAAGCAATAAGCACAAGACAAGATAAACAATTCACTTTGACATAAATAATTGGAATAAATCAAATAACTAATTTATAGACATAAAAGGTTCAATTGAAATCTTAATAAAAGAGTTAGTTCATAATTAATGAATTGAAATCAAGAATCCACAACTCGAATAGACATTAAAAGATAAAAGTATGATAAGAGAAGAGAATAGAATCATTGTCGAGAAATCGATGCTCCCCCTCGCTTCCCGCTTCTTGATCTTCAATTATCTCCAAGTTGCTTCAATCTCCAAAACTAATAAAAACTAGGGTTAATGTCTAATCTAATGGAGTGTATCTCTAATATAATCTATGTAATCTCCCTTTATTTTATGCCTTACATCATGTATTTATAGGTTACAAGTCCAATTTTTAGCTTAGGAATAAACTCAATTCAATTTGAAGTCAAAAAGGTGTCAAAATTCGTCCCAAAACGGGTCCAAGCTTGCCCAACCTCTTCCCAGCCTTGTTAGCACAAGTATGGCGGGATTCTGCCCCCTAGCTCCCCGGCGCTGCAAATAAGCTTGAGTTGGGCGCCTCGGCGCTGGAACAATTCTGGAAATTTTCTGCTCCGACGTCCTTTGATAAAATGGTCATAACTTCTTCGTCCAAACTCCGATTTCGATGATTTAAGATGTTCCGGAAACAGGAGACGTAGATCTACAACTTTCATTCTTTGAGTTTTTTGATATAAGGTCCGAAGCAATACTCAAATTGGCTATGAAGTGACTGTTGTGTAAATGGCAAGCCGAAAACGCGCATCTAGCCACCCCAAACGTCGATCCAAGTAACTTTTGTCCCAATTCCTACAAAACAACATAAAACATGCATGAATAAACATAAAAACTTAAAAAAATCCAAAAGATTAAGTTCAAACGCACTCAATTATGAGTATAAAACTCACTCATCAATGACCTCCCATGTACGAAGGTTTTCTTAAGCACTTCTCAAAGATTTTAATTTCTAAAATAGTTATTGACAGTACCTTTATGTAATGTATCAATGTGAGGTGTTGTCCATAGTTGGGACATGAGTCACAGTTGGTATTAAAACTCACGGTATGTGTTGTTGTATTTTGCACGACAATTGTAATAATAAAGTTGTAGTTATTTTCTGTACCATGTATTTGGCGACTCAGAATAGGTTGGATGAATTGGACCTATTTTGGGGGCGTCACACAAATACTATGCAGCCACTATGCAAATACTATGCATAATAAAATATAATAAATTTAATTTTTATAAAAAACAAAACTAATATAATATATATAAATAATGTTTCCTTACCTTTACGATAAAGATATATATACTCATTTCCCTCCCACACACTCCACCAAACACACATACATACATATATATATATATATATATATATATATATATATATACACACACACTTCCTCTCGTCCATTTTCTTCCCCCCCTCTACCCCACACGTCATTTTCACACACATCTTTATCACACACATTATATATATATACTTTACCGATTATTTTTAAAAAAAATAGGTAAGTGGGGTCTAAATAATAAGTAAAATTTACAATAAATACTTCAAAAAAATCCCCTCAATATTTTTAATAATATTTATCATCATTATTATAATTCGCTATATTTAACAACCAGATCGTTTCCAGAAAAGAGGGGACTTTTTCGATAAGGATTTCTCCCTATTGGCACGCAATTAGGTGACCAAACCTCTCCTCGATAAAACTTTCTAGACATCGTCAATATTGCAAATAATAATATGAATAACTTTGTCGTCTCAATTATTAATTTAATAATATATAAAATATTGACAATAATTGAATCAAATAACGTGAGATCTTATGCAATAATTTCATGTAGCAATAATTGAATAAAAGCGGTGACTTCTCACGTAAGCATCAATAATAAATACCGTGTCTTTGCTTGTCTGCAACTACGCCAGACATCGCACTTTTATTAAAGGGTATTTCAACAAGTTAACGGTAAAACTTCCGCCGTTATTTTCATAAAAAGCTATTTCATGGTTTTCTAACTTCGATAATAATTAGATTTATAGGTCCAATTAACGATTGTCTTAGTCATCACTGAATATTCCAGTGTTAAAACGAATATTCCCTAACCAATCGAATATTTTATAACAACTTGCATACTTTGCAAAATTTATAAATATTATCCACAACTATAACATTATATCAAAATCATACCATAATATTAAAAATGATATTTCGAGAAAAAAATAATTTTTATTTATGAAAATTGGGGTCTTACACTATTGATGTGTGATCGCTACTGCTTGACCCTTGTTCATGATGTTGATTAGTTTGAATGTTTGATGAACCACATTCGCATAACTAGGATTCACCATATCTATAAGAAATGAAACTGGATCTGAAACCAGAACTGAATAATAAGAAAATCTGATATAGAAAAAAAAAATTGACGAAAAAACACGACGAGAGATGACGAGTGACGAGAGATGAAGAATTTGAGAATTTGATTCAAAAGAATTTGAATCTTATGTATGAATCTTGCGGAAGCAATATAAACTGATCATGATCTGCTCTGATACCATGTTAGGTTTGAATAACCTTTAATCTAAGAACAATAATTGAAAAACAGAGCAAGAAATGAATATATTAACTGAACTTTTATTATCACTCGAAGTTATGAAATTACATCAACAACTAATGTATTTATATACACTGATAACCGACTTTGAATTTTTATAAAATGACCTAAGGTAATACATCAAATCTATACATCCTTGGTATTGGCTCTCACACTTAAAGCTTCAACCACTTTAGTTCTGAACATCAATATAGGCAATGTAATAGCAACTGTTGCAACTGTATGATTTGCTTGATCTTGAACCTTAGCTTGATTATCTATATTAAATAGTCTCAAGTTTAAATTTAAAAATAAACCAGATATTTGAAATTAATATTTATATTCCAAGTATAATTTATACAAACAAACATAATCGTGAAAGAGATGAAGTATCACTTTTCCAAAGAAATCTAAGTATATAAGAGGGGAGAGGCCCTATGACATATCCTCGAAGAAAGTATCCAGTTTTTCTATTTTTATCCAGAAAAATTTGGTAAGATTACGCTTTCGTTCTTTTTAATTAAATTTTTTTATATGCTTTAATCAGATACCCTAAATTTGAAAAAAAAGGTTGTATTCTTATGTTAATTGCACACGCAACACGTGTGTTCCGATAATTAATATAAATGAAATCTAATCAGATCTAACAAGTATTGATGTAGAAATACCAAATAGTTCTCCACGCCCATATGTAATTATTGACTTGCTATTGCACATAACATAAGACAGTAATCTTTGTTTCTAAGTCTTAGGAGCCGAAATGATGGAACGGAATTGATTCTTTGTTTGGTTTGAGCAGATGATACTTCCCAAAACGACACAATTTTAATAATAAATAGCGCTTCTCAAAACGATATACTATTTAAATTTTGTCCAAAAAATATATACAATGACCCATAAACCCGACCGGTCAGCGACAGTTCAAATCAAGCCTAACTAGGTCATCTCTCCTAGGGGCAAAATTCAAGAGCTAACTAATTTTATATAAACTTAATTTATATTTAGTTCTTAAACGACTTAATTTCTCACGAGTATTAATTATTATTTTTTTAAGTGTGATTTTTGGTAGTTAGTTTTTCATTCATTGCTTCCATAGATTTGAACTTTCAAATATTTGATTTTAATCTATCTATGGAGTAAAATACATTGATATATAGATTCATTTTAAATGATTAATAAAACTTGCTTCAAATTCTAACACAAAATATATAAACTGTATTAAGATCATAACACAGAATAAAAATATTTTTATTAACTGTATCAATTGATTGTTGCCAAAATAGATCAGATCATACAAATTTCATCCACATGATCGTATGTAAAAGTACGTAAAATGAAGCGAAACAGATTCGGGTTAGATCGATTCAGATCATTTCGACTAAAAAGTTCGATTCGAGCTCAACTCGAAATATAAATGAGTCAAATATGAACACATTTTAAAGTTCGATAAATTACTCGAACCTCCTCAAATTATAATTTTCTATTTGATACTCGTTGGAAAAGTCCAAACTGCTCGGACTCGATTCGGAATCTTGCTCGACTTGGTAGTTAAATGAGCTTCAATCAAACCTTATTTTATATTTGATAAATTTTGTGAATCAAATCTGAGCAACTCAATACTCGGATCGATTCGGTTCGTTTATACTCCGCATATAATTATCCAATTACTGCATGATAACAAAGACCGCGGGTACCAAGATCCCCAAAGAAGTGGGGCTACTATTTGGAAAGACCACATGTTATTGCTGGTTTGTCAACACTAGTGTTATATCAATATTTTAGTTTCATACTTCATATCATATTCTACTAGTTAGGTTTTATTTTATTACATTTTAGTTTTGATAACCTAAAAATTCCAAAGGGAATGCATCAATTAACTTGGCTTAGACGTAAAGAATTGATATTTTCATAATGGCGATTGATTTTTTTGTTGATAACAAAATTTTAGTAATTGCTATGAGTAAATTGATCATAAAAAGTGTTTCTTTACGAAGATTTATTTTGCTATACAACGTTCATACATATTTTTTATGGTTCATACATATCTTTTGAAAACCGAATCTTTAAAGCCTATACTAAAGCTTTGCTCCCACATAAAATTATAGATTTGGAATTTGTAACAAAATCTAGAATCATGGAAAATAAGACGAGTACGTCAGGTTATCATCGAAGTGAGGAGACGAGCTTCATTTTCATGGGTATGGTTCATTTCTATTCTCCCACTCATCTTATTGGGACCATTTTCCTTTTTTAAGATTCTTCATATATCTATACCCTCCATGTGTTGTGTTAAAATTCCTCTCTAAGATTGATACACTTCACTCAAACCCCAAAAGGTAGAACAATTAAGTTAGGATAGAACCCACGCTACAAATTCCCTGAAATGGGTTTATTGAATTCAAGAATACTATTAGTATTCTCAGATTATTTTAGGCTGTATATATATATATATATATATATATATATATATATATATATGTGTGTGTGTGTGTGTGTGTGTGTGTGTGTGTATCCATTTATTTATTCAACTACAATGTAGCGCAAATGGTAAAAAAGTAGGGAGCGTTAATTGCGTTCCTAACTTCCTATATATTTTGAGGGGTTTTGCAATATTTTGAGTAAGTTTTCCACTTTTCTTTTAAGTTATAATAGAATAGTAAAAGTTACACAGCTTTATAGTCCATTAAAGAAACAGCAACACACCAGATATCATTCTTTAAATATGAACTGAGGTGCAAAGGGGAAGTTCCCATAGTATATCTCTTCTGTGGAAGGAAGCAGAGGAGTCAATTTAGCAGAGTAGCATTATACCTGCCTACCAAAAGGAGGATAATGGGAGCTGCAGCTAGTGGCACTCCCCTTTACCTCCTCCTATCACTGCTGCTTCTTTTATCACTATTGCATAGACCCACCTTTGCCAGAGAAAAGGTAAGCATTCTTATTAGCCTTTCTAATATGGTGCTTGGGCTTCTTTATTTGAAATAATTCAATTAAATTTATCTTTTCTCTTTTCATATTGGCTAGCACTCATATGTGGTGTACTTAGGAGCTCATTCACATGGTGTAGAGGTCTCATCTGTTGATTTGAATCGAGTAACCGATTCTCATTATGAGTTTCTTGAATCATTTGTAGGAAGGTAATTGAGTCTTGTAAGCTTTAATGATTAATTCATCTTTTTAATCCCTTTTCAGATCAGTATTTTGTAATGATCTTGATATACTTGAACTTACCAAAAATGCAGCAATAAGGCCAAAGATGCCATTTTTTACTCTTACACAAGATACATCAATGGTTTTGCCGCAACACTTGATGTTGAAGAAGCAGCCCAAATAGCTAGTCAGTAATTGCTAATCCTTTTAGATTTTCTGTTCTTTTTATTTTTTGCACTTCTGAATGATTTGGTATTTTCTTTATATGTTCATACTTTTTCTGCAATGTCACTTATAGAGCATCCCAGAGTAGTCTCAGTTTTTCTGAACAAAGGAAGAAAATTACACACAACCAGGTCATGGAATTTCCTGGGGCTGGAGGATGATGGCCTAATCCGTCCCAGCTCGATCTGGACAAAAGCGAGATTTGGAAAAGATACTATTATTGGCAACCTCGACACCGGTTAGCTTTTAGTTCCTGTTTCTTACTGATTTTTTATTAGCATGCTGTACTTATGAAATTTTAAGTTATTTATAAAGTTTACCTCTATCTCTGTATCAGTTCATTTCACTCTAACTGGGAATCCAAATTGTATTTAACTGTATGCAACAGTGAATTTGCATAAGCTGTGTGAAATTCTCACCTTTGTATTTAATTTTCAAAAATTTAAATCTCTGCTCAATTCTAGATCATTTCAATTAATTAATAAAAAAAAGTTGTCTTTCATTAATTTGCATTTGGATCATGGACTCTTTTTTTTTTTAGTTTAAGACATAATTTAAACACACACACAACCTTTGCCATTGCAAAGGTTTGAAACCCAATCCTCTTGGTGCACAAGGGAGGGGGATAACCATTGGGCAAAGACATTTGGATCATTGACTTTAGCCATAAAATACCAATAGTTTTACCTTCACTTTAATTAAAATAATATTGTGGATCAACACTACTATCCAAAACAATCATTTAAATCAAACTTTCATTTTTATATTTCTCCTTGGGATGCTTGGCTTGTTGACCATTACCCAAACTTACTTCTTTGTTCAAGAACGATAGTTGCACTTGACCCATTTGAATTGCCTGTGGTATCTTTTTCCTTAAAAAAGTATTATCTAGGCACAGATTGCATTACTGTTGTTTAGGATTGGGGGTTTAACTTCATGATGGAGTTTAATGTATAATATATCAAGTCATCAAGTGTTCTTTTTGGGGTCATTAGAGGTATATTTTGGAATAGTTTCATGCACTAGTACAAAAATGGCCCACAAGTAGGGTGCTTTGCTTTTTCAGTATTAGAATCCAGAACTTGGAATACTAATTCCCTTTTGGTAAATGAGAGAGAAGTGTTCTGGAGTTTTATAACTAATGTTTCTATATATTAAATGTATTCTCTCGGATATAATAAGACAACCAATCTACTTGAGCTACTATGTTTACATCAAGACATGTAAAATGTGCATTTACTTCATGAACAGCTATTAAGTGTGAAGAAGAAAAATGGATTATTTCTCAAGTCATTATACCCTTAAATCAGTGTATGATGATGTGACCATGTAATTTTTAGCCTTGGTAATAAACTGAAAAACTGTTTTGTCCAGAAGGAAGTTCCTGGTAAAAGACTTTTTGAATTCTCTTTATTGTTGCAAAGTTTCTAATGTTGCTTGCTTTTTTACTACTACACAGATAGAGAGGAATGAAGTTTAAGGTAGCATTATTGAGAGATGATCTAGAATTAGATTATTTAAATGATTTCTAGTTAAATTATGAATACAAAACACTATGCTTTTGAAGCAATCTTTGGGTTGAGTTTTGATTGGGTAAAAAATAGTGAGAGTACTGCTCCTATATTCCATCTATAAGGCTAGTAATAAAAGAACAGTAGGAAACTAAGGCATGATTAGCTCACCAAATAGCAAGAAATTACAATCATGTTGCAGACCACAAACAATTGGGGTATAGCTGAATTGAGTATAATACTAGTGTGTAGCATTTGAATGCCAACTATCACAGACCTCACCATTGTGTAATAAAATTGGGGCAGGTGTTTGGCCAGAATCAAAGAGCTTTAGTGATGAAGGAATGGGGCCAGTTCCATCAAAGTGGAAAGGTATCTGTCAGAATGATGTAGATGCTGGCTTTCGTTGCAACAGGTCAAATTACTTTATCCACTGTTTGTTAATAATTCTACCTGGGTGTCTTATTCAAGGGTGGCCCTCTCTGGGATCATTCCATTATATACAGGAATACATGTGCATAGAGAACTAATAAAATGGAGGAATCATATAGAAAAATTGATAATTCATTCTGTACCACTCTGTCTCTACTTTGTCTTGTGTTTTTTTGTCTTCCTATCTAACAAAAATATTTTTTCATTTGTTAACAACTAGCTTCATTCACACTGCCGCTTTTCTAGCCCAGTGACCTCCAGATGAAATTTCAATCTTTAACAAAATGAGAAAGAGAGTTCTATGCTTAATTTCACAGCACTAAGTTTTCTCTCAGTAGTATACATTTGCTTTATATTTTCTTTCTGAGTAAGGCATCTTGCAGAAAACTGGCAACATTAAGGCTATTGCTTCCGTTCATCAGTTTTCAAGTAGAAATTTATTTGAACATTTTTCATACATATGAAAATACTCCATGGCTGGTGATTCTGGTAAGAAGTGCCTCCCTCATCTAATATAGGGCCATAAAACTAATTCTTGACTACTTCTCATGCAGCACGACCTATTGAAACAGAGCAAGGGGATTAAAATCATGTTCTCATACCATGGAGTTCTAATTCAAAGAAGGCATAATCAATAATGTCAATTCAGTGCCTTAATCAGTCTCTTTCTTGTCTTAGATGGCCTCACCTAAATGGTTGTCCTTTTCAAGAATGAGAATCCTGTATTGAACTTACATTTCAAATATGTAGGACTCTTTCAATGTCCTTGGAATTTGCTGTCTACTGTTTACCTGTGATGTTTACTTGTCTAGACTAAGTAAGATCCACCCGTGAAGAAAAGAGGCCAACTTGTTAGACCTTGTATCTTTTATACATCCATGTCTAACAGGTTTATCACTCTCATCATCTTCAGCTACTTATAATTGATACAAGCTACTGACTTTATATTTCCCCATTATGAAGGAAGCTTATTGGAGCAAGATATTTCAACAAAGGTTATGCTGCTGTAGTTGGACCTCTTGATTCAGCCTATGACTCACCACGTGACAACGAAGGACATGGATCACACACCTTATCAACAGCTGGTGGTAGTTTTGTACCAGGGGCAAATGTCTTTGGTTTTGGCAATGGGACAGCAAAAGGAGGATCACCAAAAGCACGGGTGGCTGCTTACAAGGTTTGCTGGCCCCCAGAGGGCGGTAATGAGTGTTTTGATGCAGATATATTGGCTGCATTTGATGTGGCCATTCACGATGGTGTTGATGTGTTGTCTGTATCACTTGGAGGTGATGCTGTCGCGTTTTTCAATGACAGCGTTGCCATTGGATCTTTCCATGCTATTAAGCATGGAATATTTGTGGTTTGTTCAGCTGGAAATTCCGGCCCTAATTCTGGTACTGTTTCCAACGTATCACCATGGCAATTTACAGTTGGAGCCAGTACCATGGATCGCCAGTTTCCTAGTTATGTTACTCTTGGCAACAAGATGCAGTTCAAGGTTAGTTGTTCTCATCCTGGTCACATTTTGAGCATCTATTTCTCATATCATAGCTTATGTTCCTTAATGAAACAGATCCATGCTGAAGTGTAAATGCATAAATTGGATGCATTATACTAAAATCATGAAAAGACTTGGGATCTTTAGACTTGAATTCTATGTGGTATTTCATGACGTAATTGTAATCTCTGCAAAGCCTGAATGATTAAGAAACTAGCAAATCTCTATCACTTTTTGGCTGCAGAAAACAATAACATAAAAGAAGAAACATGAAACCGAAGAAAATGAACAATGGAATTACTTCTTGTTTGAGGTTGTAAGAAGAGTAACTGATTATTTTTGTTTAGAAGACTCGTTATAATGTGGCAGGGATATTTGTTGAATTAGTGGAATTATATGCATTTTGTTCTAAATGCTTCTATATTTTTTTGCTAATGAATCTTTCTTACAAACAAGAGAAATTAATAAATCAACTTTTCTTGTTTTAGTAGGAAGTAGTAGTAAATAGTAATATCCAACTTCAGTAACAACCATCTCCCTTGATAAAGGTAATAAGGTGTAATAGTTATGATAAAAGTCTATTTTTACAAAAGCTCACATATTGATACGGCTTTTACCAGGGAGAGAGCCTTTCAACTATAGCATTGCCAAACAAAAAGTTCTTTCCCATTATTAGCTCTAAAGATGCCAAAGCTGATGATGCATATGCCGAAGACGCGTAAGGATAAAACATTTAAGCTTATTCTATTTGCTTACAGTTTTGACTAATAATAACCCGATGAGATTAAGTATTCAGTGCAGAAACATAGAAAACTTAACAATGAAAGGCCTTTATGTGTTTTGCTTGATTCATGCAGTGATCTTTGTAAAGCTGGATCTCTAGATCCTACAAAGGTGAAGGGAAAGATCTTGGTGTGTCTTCGAGGTGATAATCCCAGGGTTGACAAGGGCCAGCAAGCTCTTTCAGCAGGTGCTGTGGCAATGATTCTTGCCAACAATGACCTTTCCGGCAATGAAATTATTGCTGATCCTCATGTCCTCCCTGCTTCACATATTACATACTCTGATGGCCTTGCTGTCTTTCGTTACATCCATTCGTCCAAGTACGACAGTAAGCTAATAACAATATCAACATTGACAATCACGTAAATTCTTTCACCTGGCTCCACCTTAAAGACATACAGAGAACACAGTTGGCCATATATATGGCTGTTTGCTATATTTCTAGTTATTCATGATTTCTCTTCCTATTTTTGAAAACTTACACAAGTTTAACAGGTCTCCAATGGCTAATATAACCCATCCAACAACTCAATTAGGAGCAAAACCAGCTCCCTTCATGGCTGCTTTTTCGTCAAAGGGACCGAATACCATTACGCCAGAGATCCTTAAGGTTTTCCTAAAATCTTTACCTGTTTTTTCTAGTTGCTTCGATTACTTGAAGAGCCTACTCAATGTGGCTGCATAACCTTTCAATAATTACTTTTCTTTTTCTTTTTCCTTTGTGGTGTTCAGCCTGATATTACTGCACCAGGAGTGAGCATAATAGCTGCTTACACAGGAGCACAAGGACCAACAAATCAAAATTTTGATAAGCGGCGAGTTCTTTTTAATTCAGTATCAGGAACTTCAATGTCATGCCCTCATGTGTCCGGAATTGTCGGCCTACTGAAAACCCTCCATCCAAGCTGGAGCCCTGCTGCCATTAAATCGGCAATCATGACCACTGGTGAGCCTAGACTAGCCCTTTCAACATAATTACTCTAAATTTTAAAATCATGCATGATTACATGCTCAGAAGATGCATGGAGGAATATGCCAAATTTTTAGAGCCACTTTTTAACAATCATTAGTATGTGAACTGCCCAAACAAAATCTCCTTGGTCGACTTATTTGTTCCTGTTTTTCCAGCAAGAACGCGAGATAACAATATACATCCAATGACCAATGCATCCCACTTGAAGGCAACACCATTCAGCTATGGAGCAGGACATGTCCAGCCAAATCGCGCTATGGATCCTGGACTGGTTTATGATTTAACTGTCAACGATTACCTGAATTTTCTATGTGCCGTTAATCACAACCAAACTCAAATCAGAATGTTTACAGAGGAACCTTATACTTGCCCAAAACCCATCATTCTCAGTGACTTCAATTATCCTTCCATCACTGTCCCTATGCTCAAGGGCTCAATCACTGTGACTCGAACCGTTAAGAATGTCGGTTCTCCAGGTACTTATAAAGCACGTATCATTAGACCGGCCGGAATAACTGCAATTGTTCAGCCGGATAGCCTGGAGTTTGACAAGATTGGTGAAGAGAAGAGCTTCAAGCTTACTCTGAAGCTTAAACAAAGAAGTGCAGCTAGGGACTATGTTTTTGGCCAGTTGACATGGTCAGATGGTAAGCATTATGTGCGGAGTCCTATTGTGGTTAAGGCAATTTAAAGATATTATATATCTTCTTGAGTCAACTTGAGTAATTGGATCAACCATTTAATTTGCATCCAATTCTGTTGTTTTTTTTTTAATAGCTCTTTCATAGTGTTTTCTTATGTACTGATTATTATTATTATTATGGCTGCAAAGGCAGGATTTTTTTTTATGATTATGGATAATGATTCATTGATATATATGGAACTTTTCTTCTATCTATTTTTTTGACACACTCTAAGCACGACCTTAATGTAGTAGATAAATAAAATGTTGTTGAAAAGGAAAGGGCACAACTATGAAGAAGTTATAAAGCAAAACAAAAGTAAATTAAGAAATTTAGTTGGGGATGATTATGTACTACTAGGGAAAATGCACATATAGCACATATATATATATATATATATATATATATATATATATATACTACAAGAATTACAAGTCTTCAAAGTTTGGATGAAGCTCTGCCTCTGCGTGAGGGATGAAATTAAAGATTCACAAATTCCACATGTAGGGGTAACCCTCTTTGGAATTCTACGTATGGATATGCAAAAGGTTTGTCACCATCTTCTGTTCTCCAGCTGCATGCACGCACATATACAATGCTTCCATATTAATTAATTTCATGCATGCAATGAATTAATACGTACCATCTAAAAGTAGAATGAATTAATTAAGCCAGACCTGAAATTTTGGACGAGGTGGTGGAGGAAGAAGGCAACTTCTACCTTACCAAGTTCAGAACCTGGGCAGTATCTTGACCCTCCACCAAAAGGAGTAAACTTCTTGCATGTTTGATCTTGGTTCTGATATATATATATATATATATATATATATATATATATATATATATATATATATATATATATATATCCAACAAGTTCAAATTTAATTTTGCTTAAATTAATTTTGTAGGATTAATTTTATTTATTATATTTAATAATACAAAAAACAATTTATTCAATTTTCATATTATCATAGTAGTAGTAAGTATATGATTAAGTAGACAAATAAATAAATAAAGTAAAATTAAGAAAATCATGAGTAGCAAGTATATGATTACCTCCCATCTCCAAGGATGAAACTGGGAGGCATTTGCATGGAGAGATGTGTCTAAATGGACTGCACTCAGAACTGGTAGGACCTGCCAACCTGATGGTATTACATAATCTGTTGAACAAAATTTAATTTAAAAGTAAGTAGGAGAAGTACACTTTTT